>MU853891.1:0-107875 GCA_033297225.1 Diplogelasinospora grovesii | reverse complement strand
CCA
Source organism: Diplogelasinospora grovesii (assembly GCA_033297225.1). Lineage (NCBI taxonomy): Eukaryota > Fungi > Ascomycota > Sordariomycetes > Sordariales > Diplogelasinosporaceae > Diplogelasinospora > Diplogelasinospora grovesii. The sequence goes on along the minus strand of MU853891.1, from coordinate 107,872 downwards.
GGGTTGGTTGTGAAGCGCGCCAGCCTGGATACGGCGAAGGCAACGTCGGGCCGTGTGATCACCGCTGCGTACAATAGGGAACCTATTTTCCGTTTCGCGACCAGCAGCAGCGATGGCTCGGTCCGCGTGTGGAACTTTGCATATTTTAGCATCATCTATCGGCTCTCATCCGAAAATCTTGTGACGAGGTTGACTTTCAGCCCCGACAGCGGTCGGTTTTATGATCTCCGCGGCGGATCCATCAACGCTTGGGAGTCTAATAGCCTAACCCGCTTCCTGGAGAGCGAGGAGAACATCAGCGACACCAACAGCGAAGATCAATCATTTACAGCTGTGTCTAGGCATTCAGAGTCGCGCGTTGAACACTTTGAGTCCGTCGCCACGACAGCCCCAGCACCCAACGGTTCTCACTATTGCGTGGGTTATGAGGACGGCACTGTCGTCCTGTTTCAAAAGGGCAAGACCGAGGGTGTTGGCTTTGCGCAATTTTACAACTTCCTCGATGTTACGCATACCAAATGGAGCGCAGATGGGAACTATGTTGCAGTTGCCGACCTTGCCGGGGACATACAGGTGAAAAGGCTCTGTCGAAACGATCATACGGCCACGGAGATCGCCTCGCAGCCAACTCCGCAGGTCGATATCGAAGATGGCAACATCGAGGAAATCATCTTCAGTCTCGACTACGCACTGCTTTTCGTCTCGACAAGAAGAAAGCTTTTAGTTTTCTCTGTCAAAGACGGCACTGTACAATCTTCCTCAGACGCCGAGCCGGGAAGCCATCGCCGATGGCTGTCTCACCCTACGAAGCAGAACGTGATCCTCGCATTCGGTCCCGCAGATGTCCTGGCCTACACTTGGAATGGGCTCGAAAAAATATCGTCCTCGTTCTATTATGAGCTCCAGCAACCGGGACTAGGAATCCCGACGCCCTGTGACGCAGCACAAGCCCCTGCGACAGTGTTGGCGCAATTGTCTGTCACGGCGGATTATCACTCCGAATCGACAGTTACCAACGTCATCGCTACTCAGGATGATAAGCATGTTCTTCTAAATGTGAAGACGGTTTCTCATGACAGTGGGGCCAGTCAGCAAATATTGGTGTTCCCGATTGCTGGCTTAGAGATTGGAGGCTCCTAGTAGGGGACTGCCCTCCTCCGTGGGTTTCCTCCCCATCTCGCCCAGCATCTCCTCTCAGGTGAAAGTACCACTCGGGGTTTTACCAGGATCTAAACTGGTCTTTCTCGATCACGACACCTGGTTCTGCACCTACTCTCTCCAAACAACTTGGCCCAGCGAGGTGGAAGAGCCATACGACCGGCTCTATTTTCTCCCGCGAGATTGGGTGGGGAATAGTAGCCTGGACAATTGTTCCCTAACCAGTGATGGGACCCTTTTCTGGCCCAAGTATGATCGGGTTGTTCTAATAGAATGCAATATGGATGAGTCAAGGCTGGATTCTCTGTATTGATACCTACCTAGGTAGACTGAAAATCATCGTAAACATCTACCGGAGTGCATAGCCCTAGTCAGGACTAGTCGCCGAGGGTGTGAACTTCCGGCGACCAGCCAACAACTACATACCGTATACATGTAAGGTACCAGGTACATTCCACGGATTCCATGCATATTTTGGACGCATATAGTGGCAGATTATGATGAACATTCTGTGGTCTACATGTGAGCGTCTTCCAAGTCCAGAAATCTATGAGCAACATGATATTTTTTTTGTCTAGTGAAAGTGCTCCGTATTAGGACGTACTTACCTTCCGGATCCGGAGCAGCGTGCGAACCCGTGTTTTTACCGCATCCGACTGGATTGATCCCGCAAGCGCCCAGATGACCAAAATACATCCTACCTACTTACGTACCTTACGTAGGTACGTAGGTACACCTGCATCATCGAACACCGTTGATTCGCGATACCGTGACACTGAACCGCGGGAGCCTTTTGATATCGGTCCAACAGCCATGACCGGCAGACCAGCCACCGGCGATGATCCAAAAACGTCACCTAACAATGACAAGACAGCACCCATCACCAGCGAGGGGCAATCGCCAACACAGACAGCGTACACCACGCTCTCGCGATCCAGGCTGAGACAGCTGCAATTGCTTCTTGGTCTCGCAACTATCACGTCTCCTCTGACGGCGACCATGTACTTTCCGCTGCTTCCTCTCTTGCGTGAACACTTCGACACGTCGGCGCAGGCGATCAACCTCACCCTCACACTCTACATTGTTTTCCAGGCAATCTCTCCAGTTCTCTTCGGGCCGCTATCGGACTCCTACGGTCGACGCCCATGCTTCCTCCTCTCGCTTGCGCTATACGTCGTGGGAAACATCGGCCTCGCTGTCAACCAGCGCAGCTACGCCGTTTTGTTGGTCTTCCGCGCGGTCCAGAGCCTCGGCGCAAGTGCCGCATACGCAATCAGCTTCGGCGTCGTCGCAGATGTCTGCTTGACGAGCGAGAGGGGCCGCATGCTGGGACCCATCAGCATGGCCCTCAACCTCGGCGCCTGTGTTGGGCCTGTGGTGGGTGGCCTGGTTGCCTATACGAGCGGCAGCTACTTGTGGGTGTTTTGGACGCTCGTTATCGTCGGTGTGATGCTATTCTGCGGCGTGGGCCTCCTCCTCCCGGAGACAGCGAGGGGCCTCGTCGGCAATGGTAGCGACACTTCGCGTTACAAGTGGTGGCAGCTCAGCTGGTTGACCCTTGCGAGACGGCGCCTTGTCAGAACGCTGAGTAGTAAGGGGGAGACAACCCAGTCGGTGTCAGCGCCAGAAATGCCTGAGATCGCCGTTCCGGCCTATGGGTTGACAAAACTCCTCGCCTGCTTCCGCATCATCTTCTACAAGGACAGTTCTCTAGCGCTCTGGGTGCACGGATCCTTTTACACGGTCGATTATTCGTTTGTCGCCGCCGTTCCCGACATCTACAAGGACATCTACCTTTACAACGAGCTGCAGATGGGACTGGCATACTTGCCGTGAGGCGTGGGCATCATCGTGGGCAGCTACTGCACGGGCAAGCTGATGGACGCCAACTACCGTGCCGTCGCGCGGGCGGCTGGGTGGACCGTGGACCGGGTAGCGGGCGACGACCTCCTGCGCTTCCCCGTTGAGCGCGCCCGCACGCGCGGCAGCCTGACTCTCCTGGCAATCTCGACCGTCACTATGGTTGGCTACGGTTGGGCGGTGCAACGCGGTGCGCCGGCGGCGGTACCGCTGGCGCTCCAGTTCGTGCAGGGCTTCTGGGGGACGGCCTTCTACACCACCTACAGCGCGCTGCTGGTGGACGGGTTCCCCGATAGCCCTAGCACGGCGGCGGCGGCGACGAGCATTACGCGCTGCGCCATGGCCGCGGCCGGTGTCGCCTTGCTGCAGCCGCTGCTCGCCGCGGCCGGCCGGGGGTGGTACTTCACCACCTTAGGGCTGTGGAGCGGGGGATTTGGGGCTGCGGCTGTTGCTTTGTTACAGTGGAGGGGGATGGAGTGGCGGAGGGTTAGGAGCGGGCTGGCTCCGCAGTAATAAGGCGAGGCATGTAATTAGAAAGCATGGTAGACTAATATCTGTTAGATACATGTACCTAAAGTGATGGGAAGAAACGTAGACCCATCCCTTACAATCAGCCACCGAGTTTTGGTGGATAAGCATTAGTGATTGGCTCTACTTTTTTGGCAAGCGAGATCGTGTATCCGATCAACGTCATCGATGAAATGGGGAGGTCTGGTTCTGACCTGCTAATAAGGAAGCGGCTGCCGAGGAAAAGGGGTTGCATCCGATGCTGGCAGCGTACATGCCAAGTGTTGCCGACAGCAACAACGCGTTGGCTTTCCTTAGACTGTTGCGCGAGTAGACAATTGTAAAGTTAGATAAAATTTGGAAGCGGGAGGATAGGTTGGGGCTATCTTGCTAGAATGGATGGCTGTCCTGGCAGAGGCTGGTAATCCAAATCAGTAGACTTAGAGCTTGATTTAAGAAATACGTTGCTTTCGAGGTTAGCAAGGTTTTAGAAGATTTTGTAACAAGCTCCTTAACTTGTCTTGCTCCGCTAAATAACAGTGATATTCTAGTTAATACGTGACAAATTATTTACTATAACTAAAGTTCTGCTTTCTTTTCTAGAAGGCGTAATGTTAATAATAACCGTGAGAACATGAATTAACTATAGCGCTCATGAAGAGCGGGACACCTACATCAGTAAAACAAAACAACTCGGCGCGTCATGTCTTCAGACGCACCGCAGACAAATGCAATTCATAGTTTAACTATTGACTGTCTCATTATGATTCATGCCATGAAAGCTCTGAAAACGTTCACCTGATACCTCAGTGACCGGCCCCTCACAGGGGATGGGCGCAGTTTGTGGGTCCGCACAAGCCACCTACCTAAACGGGGCAAGCACGTCTGAGAGCTGCTTACATAGCTGCGCGACTCAACGCGGGGCTGAGGGCTTAGCAGAAAATGGCAGGAGGCAAGCTTTCTCTAGCTTCGCTTATCACGCCCGAGGCCTTGGCATTTATCGAGCCCTGCACTGATATCTTGGGAACCTTCTGAAGCACCTGCTTCGCGATACTTCTATTATTTCTTGCGCGATCGAGGGCGCAAATAAAAAGTGATTGGGAACTGTATAGTGTGTTATCGTCCTCCTTCCGCGGCATGGGTTTTAAGTGTCGAGAATTCGATTAGCAAAGAGCTCGACATAAGAGCGTCGACTACCTCATTGGCCCTCCATGATGGCATGAAAGACGGCGGCTGGGGAAATATTGGGCTATGAGCGGTTCCGAGTAACGAAGTTCAGCAAACAGGAAACCGAAATATATACACACACCTGCGCACTCTCCGAGGCTGGGCGTCAATTAAGAAAGCTTGGCCGTTTTTTTACTGCACGACTTGCTAATCTTGGAATGTGATATTAGTAGTAGTAGTAGTATTGTTTAACGTCAGATGTGATCTATGGGCCAGACTGCTGCGTTAGCAGCAGAGCGCCCGGATCTCCATATAAATAAGCTCTCTTAAGGGAATAAGACGTGTGCAGCTGCCTGGCTATTATATATGATGGGGATACATTATTTTGAGTAATGATATAGAGGACAGAGCAATAAGTTTAGTGGGTAGGTTAGACTACTGTATTAAGGGGGGTCGTGATGTGCCTACCATTTAAGCTGGCCATATTTTAAGTGGTTTGTTAATGCTAGAACCATTAAAGTCTTTAACTATTCGTTTCTTAAGCGGGGTTATTATTATTTTTAATGTCGTTCGCGTAGCTTAATTTAGCTTGCGGGGGGGCTATCCGGGCTAGCTTAAGCACCTCCGCGCGATAACCTATAAGATGGAAGTTATTATAACTATATTAGATTAAGGAGCTTCCTTAAGGGGCTTTTTTAAGGGGCTTCATTAAGGGGCTTCCTTAAGAGGCTTCTTTAAGGGGCTTCCTTAAGGGGCTTCCTTAAGAGGCTTCCTTAAAGGGGTTTCTTTTAAGGGGTTTAAGGGAGTTTAAGAATTAAAGGTATATCTTGATATAGAATTTCGTTTCGTTAATTAAGCTGTTAAATAGCCATAAGTTTAATAAGATTCATTATAAAGCTTCCTTTATAAGAATTAAAAAGGCCTTTTTTCCGCTTTTTTATAAAGTTAAGCTACTATTTCTTTAACCTCTGGGCTTTTTAATATTAAAAAAAGTAGTTTAAGGTTTTATCCCGCCCATAAGAGTAAGTAACGTATGTATTTATATAGTTAAACCTTTAATAATAAGACTTAAAATCTTTATAACCTGAACGGGCTATTAGTAGCCTTTATAAGGTGGTTTTATTAAAAGCTAATAATCTTAAGGCTTTTAAAGTCGCCGTTATTTAATAAAAAAAGTTATAATTAAGGTATTTACCTTACTTTTTCACTTATTACATATTAAAACTAAGCTTTAACTATAATTTCATAACCTTTTTAATATACGTTAATATAATTAATAACGTTACTGGGTTATTTTAATTTATATTAGCTTTAATGCTTAATTTAACAAGTTTATTTACTGCTTTGTTATTTAAAATATCTTTATAACCGGGAACTTAACGTATTATAACCTTAAGGTTATTACCTTTAAGTTTAATCATTATATTTTAAAAGTCAATAAAAGCGGCTTAAAAAGACGTAAACGGTAAGTTAATAAACCTTTAAATTATTAAAGTATTATTAAGGCATATATATATTTTTTTAATTTTTAATTAATTTATAATAACTAATAATAGTATTTATTATAAGTTATATTAGCTCCTTTAACTTCAGCATTAAAGACTTTAACTTTCATAAGTTTATTAAATCCTTCTATAATAATATTAGTTATACCATTATCTCCTTCGCGGAAAGTAGTAAAGCTATACCTTATCCTTTCCTTTAGCTTTAAGCTATTTAAGTATATTATTATTTTAAATAAAGGGAGTGTTTTAAGCTAACTAATAAACTTTTTAATTGTTTTTTTCTTATCCTTTTATATTATATAAGGGTTAAAGGTAATATTTAAGAAAGTAAGTATTTATATAATAAGTTTAAAATATATTAATAAAAGTAAGTATACTTATTATAATTTAATAAAGTATAAGTTTAATTAGCTTTTTAATAAGCCTTTTTAAAAAAGGATTTTATTTATATAATATATTAATAAGTAAGTTTTATCGAGTTTATATAAGCGGATTAAATATTTTAATTGGTTTAATTTTAATTAAACTTTAATAAAAGGGATGTTTAATTTAAAGAAAAGTACATTCTAAAGGTATATACGTTATATTAGGACAATAACTTATATAATAATTATTAAGATCTTTTCGATCTTAATTAATAAATGTTAAATTTATATTTTAACGATTTAGCCTTTTTTCGCCCTTTATATAATTAGTTTTATTAACTTAAGAAATTATGCTTCCGCGTTAAAAAGAAGAATTAAAAGTATATATATTATGATAGCTTTTTATAAAAACCATAATAACAGCCTTTTTTACGTATTACTTAATATATGAATGTAATAAGTAATGTTATTAGCTTTTTAAGCTTAAATGTTAATATAATATTAGAAGCTTAACTTTCGATTAAATTAAACTTTAAGCTAATGTATCGCGGGCTTAATGTTTAATTACTTTTTTAAAAGGAAGATTTTACCTTCATTATAACGTATATTCGATAAATTCTTAAGTTTAATTAGCTTCTTTATAAAGTATTATACTTTACTTTTAACCGGGTTAAAAGTAATATTATTTTCCCAGCTTTATATAATAATTTACTTTATCATTTTATTTATAACATTAATAATAGCTATAAGGTCCTTATTAATAAATAAAAGTACATAGTTATCGGTATAACTATATTTTTACCGGGGGTTTTTAAGCTTAAAAATTAGTTTAATATAAAGTATAAAGAGGATAAAGGATGTTAAAGATCTTTAAAGTAAGCTGTATTATAATGGTTCCATTATAATTATAATATTTTTAAACTATATAACTACTTACTTATTGGTTATAAAAGTATATACTTACCGAGTTAAATTTAAAGGCTAAACTTATTCTTAAAGTCTTTAATTTAACTATCTTATTATTATAATGTTAAAAGCGCTTTATATGTTAAACATAATTATTATAATATATTAGTTCTTTATAAAAGTTATTTCAATATTATATATAAGCGTGGTAATGAGGTTAACTATTAATCATTTTAGTAAAGCTTTAAATTATTATAGGTTATAAACTTTATTTATAATTAAAGCTTAAAACATTTATTTAATTATAAAGCATTTAAATATTTTCTTAAGGTAAGATAAAAGGGCTATTAAGCATTATAACCTCGGGTTATTAAGGTCTTTTTTATTCGACTTAAGTAATATTATTATTTCGGCTATATGAAAGAGCTTTAGGTAGTATCTTTTCTAGAAGTATACTTAAAAAAATTATTATATAATAAGTTTTATAGATTTTTAATAAGCTTTAAATATAGTAACTTTTAAGTTATCTTACTTAAGAGCTATATTCCTTATATTAATGACGTTAATGGTTACTTTTATTAATAAGACTTAATATAAGAAAGAGATTTCTTTTATTAATGTTATCAGTATATTAAACATTATATTATTATTTATTATTTTCTTTTTAAAGGTTAAACGTCGTAATATATAAGCTTTACTTAATATATTAGTAATTCTTATTAATTCATTTTATATTAAGTTAAATTTAAAACTAAGCTTTTTTTTATATTATTTAATGATTTTAAAAATCTCTTAGTCTATATTGGCCTCATCGATTACGCTTTTTTAAAAGGCCAATCGCTTAAAAGATAAACTCTTTTATATTTTTATAATAGCTCTCTCTTTTATCCTTTCACTTAATATAGATATTACGCGTTTTCTTACCTTATAATATATATTATCTTATTATAACTAACTTTAACTAGTTTTTATTACCGGCTTATTAATAGCTTAAAGGCACTTTATAAAAAAGATTAATAAAGCTTCAGTATAATTATCGATATTAGCGTTCTCCACGTTTTTTATAAGTAAAGAAATCCTTATAATTAGCCCATTAGTTATTAAAGTCGTAAATACTAGCTTATAAGTGGTTAAGAGTATATATATATTTAAGCTTAGCGTTATAGCGTTAGGCTTAAGTATTATTATTATTATAAGGAAGTAGTTAAAGCTTATATCCTTAGCTTAATATATTATTATATCTATTATTACGGGTATAATATTATTAAAAACTAAATTTATAATATTACTTTTTATATAAGTTAAAATAAATAGTAAGGAGATGAGCGATAAGTAGCTTTTAATTATTTAAATAATAATAATTTTTTTATTTATTATATTTTTATTAGATTATTAAAAGTAATGTCTAGCATTAAAGTTACTTATAATAATATAGTATTTTAAGATAAGCTATTAACGTAATATATTAAAGTGTTCAAAGTAGTAGCTTTTATAATATATATTAAATAATTTAAGCTCTTAGTTCTTAAATTAATACGATATCATATTAATATTCATAAGCGAGATTTAAAGTATTTATTTATTTTATAAGGTTCTTTTAAATGTTAATTTATAAGATTATTAACGATTTTTCTTATTAATATTAAAAGCATTTTAAACTATTAAGCTTCAGCTTAACTTAATGTTAATGTTTAAGTGTAAAGGATCCTTAAAAGGAGGATTAATATTTCCTTTATAAGGATAAAGGTAGTTATTTTAAGAGTTTTTCCCTTCTCTTTTTTTATTATACTGGCTTTTTTAATTAATATTTAAAAGGTAGCTTAAAGGTAAGCTTTGGCCTTATTCTTTTTAATAATAGCGCGGGTTTTATAAGATATATTAGTATTTTTAATTAATACTTTATTAATTAGCTCGATAATGGTTATAGTAACATTATTTTTAACGTTTTTAATATTATTTAAGCCTTTTAATATATCTTATATCTCATTATTTAATTCAGATTCGCTCTTTTTAACGTTATCTTCATTAATATCCTTAATGCTTTTAGCGCTTTTAATGCTTTTAACGCTATTATTAACTATGATCTTTTTCACGATCATCTCGTTAATAGTTAAGTAATTAAGCTTATTTTAACCCTTAACTATTAAGGGATTTTAAAGGTTTTAAGGGTTTTAAAGGTTTTAAGGGTGTTAAGGGTTTTAAGAGTTCTTAAGGGTTTAAGGTATAACTATAAAGGTAACTTTTATAATAGTTATGGAGGCTATTAATGCTTTAAGGTTAAAAGTTAGGTTCTTTACTTTAAACTTTTTAAAGTATATCTTCTTAATCTTTTCTCGCTCTTTTGTATTATAAGGGTTAAGGATAGTTTTATCTTTAATTAATCTTATTAAATAGTTTTTATAATTATTACGATATAGGCCGAAGTAATTAACGTATTATATTACTTAAAGGTATCTTTTATCATGTGCTTATTAACTATATTCAACGTATTGTTTTTAATAAGTATAATCTCGAGCATTATAAAAGCTAAGGTAATTAAGGTTATATTTAATAATTTTAGTTTTTTTAATAATAAGTTTTATTATTACATTAAATCTAAAAAGGGATTAAGATTTTTTTATAAGGTCGATAAAATAGATAATATATATAATTATAAAAAGGTATTTATAACTCTTTTTTATATAAATATTAATTGGGTTTTACTTTATTTAAATATAGACTTTTTTAATAACGTGGTTTATTATATTATAATAAATAAACTAATTAGTTTTTAAATTAATAACTTAAATTTATTATTAGTAACTTATAATGATATTAAAAGGGGAAAGTTAAATAAGTTACAGTATTATAATATATATTAAAAAAGTAAGTAAAGAGTGATAATAAGTGTAAGTGTGGAAGGCTTCTTATAGCCTTAAACAAGTTTATAAGGAGCCCCACTATAAAGGCGGGATAGTTTTACCTTATGCTAATTATTTTAAGAAGAGTACCCCGCACTCCTTATCTTAAAAAAATGGAAGCTATTTATAATATAGTAAATACAGCTATATAACCTTTCTAGCTATAAGGGCTATTTCCGGTATTAAAGTTCCGGCGCATAAAAGAAATATCCACTGTCCTTAATAGTCTTATAACACTAATTTTTATAACATCCTTTTTAATACTATCAGTATCCCAATCCTTAGGATTTTTATCTATTATTATCTTAACTATTAAGATACTTATCCATTATATTATGCTTATAATCGAGTTAATTATTATAGTCCTTTTACTTTTTAACTCGTGGGTTATTTCATTATTTTAATTATTAGCTTAATAAAAGGTATTTAGTTTACTAGCGTGAGGGTAAGCGCGTTATCTATAAAGGCTATAAGTTTAATAATAGTTATTTCGATTACCAGCTTTAAAACTAACGTTTTATAAGGTCACTTAAGCTTTCTTTTACTTAAAGATAAAATGATAAGTTACTTTAGCTTCTTACTTAACGCCGAGATAATAGGTCGCCCTCCTTATTATTCTTAATACTTAGTAAGTAATTTAAGAGAGTAACGTAATTATTACTTTAATTTTTAAACGTTATACTTATTACCTTAATTCTTCCATTTAATTAAATATTAGAATCCTTTCTTTAAGCGATTTAACTTATATTATAAAATCCATTTAATTTTAAATTCTTCTTTATCTTTTAAATTAAAGTTAGTTTATTTAGCTTTTATAAGTTTAAGTAACGATTTTATTCGATCGAATGGGTTTTCTTCTTTTAAACTTAAGAATAAGTAAGTTATGGATATCATTAAATAAATACTTATATTAGCTAGAAAGTTTAACTTATAAGTTAAATGGCTTATTCATTTAACGATAGTAAAAGGTCTTAATCATTATTAAGAATACTTTCTTAAAGGCTTACTAAGAAGGTAATATTTATAATATAATCATAAATAAACCTTATCTCTTTCCTTAAATTTTATTAACTAGTAATGTTTATTATACCTTAATTTAACTTTAATAGCTATAAAGTTTATAACTAATTAAATATCTTAACGTAAGTAGTTGTGAAGAATAGTATGATTTAACGTTTCGGTAGTTTTAATAGTTATATTTAACGGCCTTAATAGCTTAAAATAAAAGACTTATTTATATGGAGTTAATTTAATTAAGTTTAAATACGCCGAGTTTAAATTCTATTTTAAGGTTAAGATAACATTTAGCCACGATGCTTTTAATTATTCAAAGTAATAAAAACGTAATATTATTTTTACGATTTAATTCTTTCGTTTAAATAAGCTATCTGCTTATAAATAATACGTAATAATTATTATTAGCTTAGTTTTTAAAGTTTATTACATACCTTTTTAAAAGTTAAAAGTAAACTTTTTATCTTTATTAAAGATAATGCTATTCGATATACTTTAATTATTAAAGATAAGTTACTTTATTAAAGTAGTACCTTATTCTTTAATGAAATACGTGGAATGGTTAAGAACTAATAAAGACCTCTTAGTTACCTTATTAGTAGCTATAAGGAAGTTATTATATTTCGCATATCCTTTAATTTATTAAAGGGTATTCATAAATAATACTTTTAACAGGTTAATAATAAAGTTTATTATTATAACTTATATAAACATGCAGTTAATTAGCTTAATTAGTTAGTAACTATAAATAAGTACTTACTTATCCATTTAATTAAGTAAATAAGTTAAGTAATGCTGCACGTACTTCTTTATTAAGTAAGTTTTCTTATTAATTAACAATCCTCGTAAATTATATAATATACGATCTTTATTAAAATGGTACTTATCATTATAAGTAGCTCTTAATATTGCTTTAATTTATAAGTATAATATATATAAGTTATAGTTAAAGATATAATGATATTCTTCTTATAAAACAAGTTAAAAATAGTACGTAAATAATAAAGGTAATCCTTTTTTAAGTTTAAGAATATAATAATATCATTAATAAACGTATAATAGTAAGTTAAGTACTTATTAAAAAGTCGATCTATATATCGTTAAATATACGCGGGTAAATTATGGTATCTTATTAAGCCCATTATAAGCTTTTTTAACCCTCTTAAACTTATTAACGTGAATTAATCTTAATATAATAGATATATATTAAATTAATAAAAGAAAAAGGTAATATCAATTATAATTATAAAGCTTTTTCCACGTAAAGCCTTAATAATTCTAGATTATAATAGTAAAGGGTAGTTATTTAATATAGTTACTTTATTTAAAGCTCTTAAATTAATAATAACTTTACCTTTTATCTTACCTTTAATCATTCTTTAAATGATAAATATAAAGTACGTAAATGGTATTAATTCGTAAACTTATTTTATCTTATTTTATTTATATAAGGTATTAAAGGTAATATTTAAGACCTTTTTATCTTTATGGCTAAGTGGATAAGAATGCGAGCTAACTTTTTAATTTTACTATCCTTTTATTAATAGTACTTTTATTTATTAATCTAATAGTATATTAATAAGGCTTTTATCTTCTTATAGCTTAAGGAATTCTTTTATTAAAGCCTTAAGTTTATAAGTAAAAGACTTACTTTTAACGTAAATATATATATTATCGATTAGCTCTTTATTTTTAACTCTTATTTTAATTCTTAATATAAAGTATGTCTTTAATATTTAAGGCTTAGCTTTAATGCCTTTAGGTAGTAATTTAAGTATTAAACCTTAAGTAATGTTAAAAACTTAGTTTAATAATAATAACGTGGGAGTTAATGTTACTTATATAGCATTACTATTCGATAATATAGTTAACATATATATAAAGTTAACGGCTTTTTAAGCACGTTATTATTAGTTAACGTAATTAATATAACTATTTACGATAGCTTAAATTAAGTAAGATAGTTCAAATTACGTACTTATTAGTATAAGTTAAAGAATATTAATACTTAGCTTTAAATAGGTGAGATTACTTATCATTATAAAGGAGGCAGCGATAACTACGCTAATGATAACTGCTTGCATAACGTTTTCTTAAGAAATAGTGAAGTAATTATTATTAATAAAGTCATTAATAGTTTTAACGTAGCATTACTTAAATATAATTATAATAAACGAGGAAGAGGTAATAATAATTACCACTTATAAAGTCTTTAAGTTAATTATTACATTTATTATATAATTATAAAGCGAATTAAATACGAAGTTACAGTTATTTAATAAAGGCTTATAATTAATAAGGATATATACCTTTTAATTAAGTAATAAAACAATCTTTTAATGCGTAGTTACCCTTTGCATATAAGGTAAAGAGCGTACCATAACTTTGAAGTTTATAGTAAAGTCCTTAATAGTATATAATAGTAGTAGTTTAATAGTTAATATTATATCCATAAGAATAAATAAAGTTATTACTAAGTAAAAGGTTTAATTATAATTTATTTATTACTTAAATAAACTTTTTAAATTTTATTAAAATAAGTTATTTTATTTTATCTTTACTTAATAAATAGATTTTAAAGGTGGCTTATTTATTAAGTTTTAGCTTTTCCTTACTTACGCTTTAAATATTATTATAACGCCATTCGATAAAGTGTTTTAATTTTCGTAAGAAACTATAGTTAATAATATTACGAGCGGTACTTAAGTTATAATAAATGGAGGTACCGGCTTTATTATCGGGATTAATTATAATTATAATACGTAAATAAGTATAATTAAATAATGGAGTATTATTAATAGTGGCTATCCTTTATATAAGTACTTTATAGAGTCGATACTTTAATTTTTTAATAATTAATATCATTACGTTTACTAGTTAGTTTTCTTTTAGTTTAATGATATTAACTTTAACACTATTATACGTTTTTAAGTGCGTAAATAAAGTATTATGAGAAATGTAAAGTTTATAATAATAGTTATAAGTTTAATAAGATGAGTCCATAAGTAATAAAGTTTTAATAAATTACGCCGTAGCTACTTCGTTTTTATTTAATATTATATAAGAAACTTCTCCTTTTAATGATGATAAGGATTTATTTAAGTTAAATTTTAAGTTATTACTTAAGTCGTTATTATTATTATTATTATTAATGAAGTACATATAGTCATAGTAATAATTCTTATCATCTTTCTTCTTATATCGGTTTTTATTTTTATCCTTTTACTTATCTTTATTATATTTATTACTATCTTTATATTTAAATCGATAATAATCTTTATAATCTTTATTTAAATAATATTGTGAGGAGGATAAGTGGTATTAATTATGATTATAATTATAAAATGATTTATTAAACTTATGCTTTAATTTACTTTCGGACTTTTCCTTACGCGTTATCTTACTTAATTTCCTTTATATATTAAGGTATCTTTTTTTAATAGCGGCATTTAATAAAGCTCGAGTTTCTTTAACGTGTTATATATATTATATATAAGTTTTTATCTTTAATAAAGCACGTAAGTACTGCTTAATAAAGAGATTTATATTAATCTAAATTTATATTATTACGCTATGCTAATTAGTATTATTTATAATTAAAATGCTTATAACTTTAATAAAACGAGTTTTCTTTTAAATATAATATATAATAATAGCTTTATCCATTATAATTTCCTTAAAGCGAAGACGAGTTTTTATAAAGCACTTAATAACTATAAAGGGGTTTAGTAAAAAGCACTCCCTTAAGGTTTTTATAAGTGCATTTAATCCTTATTAATGTAAAAAGGTACGCTTTATGTTAATAAGCTTATTATTTTATAGTTCTTTAAGTAACTATTAATATAATTAGTAAGGCTATAAACGTTAATAAAGATAAAGTTCTTTTTATTAAATATTATTTCGACTTTATTAAAGTCTTCTTAATTAAAGTCAAATAATTTAACTTCTTCTCTCTTTATTTTATGTAATATATTACGTAACGTAATAATAATGTGATTATTAGTATCGGTTATACTTTTATGGTATTAAAGTAGCTTTTATAAGCAATAATTAAATTCGTCATTAAGTTAATGATTATTATAATCATTTCGATCATCCCGATAATAGTTATAACATCGCTTATCATCATTATTATTTTAATGATTATCGCGGCGCTATTTATTATCATTACTATTATTATTATCACTTCCGCCTCCATTACTTAAAAGATGAAATTTGCTTCTGATAATAAGTTAATAGATACCTAGTTATTAGTTTAAGTAAACATTATAAAAGTCCTTAACAGTGGATAATATGATGCGTATTAACTTAAGTGTTATCGTGGGTTTAATAAAAAATCAAGTATTTACTTATCCCTTAGGATTAGTGCTAGTAAGTGCGACTTAAGTACCATTAGTTTAATAAGGAATCGCGTACTTACTTATGCTTTAAGAACTAACGCTAATAAGTTTTATATTAACTAATTTTATATTAGTTACTCTTATACTAGCATTAATAAAGGTAGTGTAGTATACTTATCTTTTAAGCGTGCTTTTTCCTTATTAAACTTTTTTACATGCTTTTTAATTATAATTAAAAGGTTAACTTTTAGTTATTTAATACGTATATTAACCTTTTCTTAATGCTTTTAATTTTAATGCCTTTAGTTAAAAGTTAATTTATTATTACTTTTATATTAAAGCTTTTGAAGCCTTCGAGTATATAGTTTAATCGTTATATTTATCCTTATAATGTGCTAATTTCCAAATGGATAACTTCTTAATTACAATCAATTTTAAAGTTGAATTATTTTATAGTTTTAATGTTAACATCGAACCTTTTAAAGTAAGTGAGTATAATTATAAGGTTTAAAAAGGACTCGTATTTTAACGCTTTTTTAAGGTCTTACTTAAATTATATTAATTACGTTAACTACGCGTAGTCTTTAAGCATTAAAGAAATAAATTACGCGGGCTAATAACTTCATTATCTTACTAGTTATCTGGTTTATTACCTAGCTTATTCTTTCTTTAGGTAGATATTTATCATTTGTAATAATGTATCTTTAAAGCGTGTAGCTTTTATAAGTCTTACCGAAGTGATTATCTTTTTAAGGTTGAAAGTTATATCTTTATATAGGTTTAAAGGAAGTTACGATATGTTTTTATCTTTAATCAGACTAATTACGCGTAATATATTAGTTTTAAGTGCTATAAGCTATAAGTACGTATAGCGAGTAAACTTTTATTAATTTAAAAAGGCTATAAGAATGGCTCAGTTTATATTAATTTAATTAGTTTTTAATTAAACGTTTAAATAATACTATTAATCATAATAAGGTAATTAACGTGAGATAAGTTAAGGTAAGAGTTTATAAAGTGAAAATGAATATAAAGAGGGAGGGAAAGTGTTCCTTTAAATTATATTATTAGCAGCTAAAAAGTACTTTTCATAAGGTCCTCCGAAGCAGCTTTAAAGGGATAATCTACTTATAAAAAGTAGATTAAAGGAAACTTTTAACATTAACTTATTAAGGATGTTTATTAAGAGTTAAGTTTAAACTTATTACGCTTTAGCGCTTTTAATTTATTAAATTTAAGTGGTGTTACGCGCGTTTATTAAAAGTTAAGTTTATTAAAAGACAGCTTATTACGCTTTAATGCGTAAGGAAATATGTAAGGAGAAAGGAAGTCCTTAATAATTAACGTGCACGCATTAATTAACGCTATTAATGATAGTGCGTTAAAACGCGTTAACTGCGTGGCAGAAGCGCTGATTTTTAGTGTTTTTAGTAAGGTAAAAATTTTTCATTACTATGGTCATTAGCTTAGTTAATTAAAGGCTTATGAACCTAATGTTTTTAATGCTATATTCGTGAATTTAGTTGCTTTAAGCGATTAAAAGAATAGTATGGTTTGGTTTAATAGTTAATCTTAACCGATATTCATAGCTACTATATGAAAGGGAAAGGCTAAATAAGTTATAATATTATAGTATATATTAAAAAGGTAAGTAAAGAGTGATGATAAGTGTAAGTGTGGAAGGCTTCCTGCAGCCTTAAACAAGTCTATAAGGAGCTTCACTATAAAGGCGGGGTAGCTTTACCTTACGCTAACCATTTTAAGAAGAGTACTCCGCACCCCTTATCTTAGAAAAATGAAAGCTATTTATAATATAATAAATATAGCTATATAGTCTTTTTAGCTATAAGGGCTATTTCTGGTATTAAATATATATATATTAACTTATAGCTTTTTTTATATCGGTAATATTAAGCTTATTTATAATAATAAGGGCGTTTAATAAAAGAGTCTCTCTAATCTTTAACGTTTAAAAAGTAATAATAAAACTTATTTTAATTAATTAGTATTTTAATATATTTAAAACAATAATCCTTTTAATATTATTAATAAGAAATTAACGTATAATGAATTTATTTAACCCGGCCAGTTTAACGTTTACCCGGATAAAAATCTGGTTATTAAGTTAGTTAAGTTTAATAAGTTTAAATTAAGCTTTCTTTCTGGTAAGTAACTTTATTTACGGAGCTTTCATTAAGGTAATAAGTTTAATTATAAAGGTAAAAGTAATTATAATGGTAGCTTAAGTCGTTATTATAACGTAGCTTTATACTCTTATAAATTTAAGTCCGGGGGGATATAATAAGGCACCCTTAGCTTTAGTTAGCACGGTCTTAACTTTACTTAAAAAGCGGAAGCTTAAGGCCGAATTAATTAAAGGCATTTTATCCCTTTTAAAAAGAGTAAGGTAAACGAGGTTAATAAAGGTCCTTATAAGGTCCTTAATGATTTTTTAAAGATCTTTATTTTAATTACGGCGTTTTATATTGATAGCTTCAGTTATAGTTTATAAAATCTTATTATAAGCATTTATTTAGCATCTTATTAATTTAATAGCTTTAAGGAGTATGCTTATATAAGTAGTTTATTAAGGTATTAAAGCTTATTAAGATTAAGTGGTTAATCTACCCTTAATAAGGGCTTAATTTTCGTTAAGCTTTATAAGTTACGAGGCTTCTTCAATGGTTAAGGTTATATTATTAAAGAGAGTGCGTGGTAAAGGAGTTAATGATGATGGAATTTCGATAGTACGGTGAGCATGCGGTGATTTGTATGGGTGTGGGGATTTTTAAAGGAATTAAACAGTCCGCTGTTACGTAAGCAGTAGTTTCCCGCCGGCCTTTTAGCCTATTTGGCTAAGAGCTATGTAGGGCCTTACCTTCCAGCAAAAGTGGCTTCTGTTAGTGTATTTGCTATGTGGGTGGTATAAATCCTTAACAGTAGATGCTAAGAAAAAAATTTTAAAGGAGGAAGTTGGAATGTGATATTGTGAACGGGATAGGGAGGTTAAAGGTGAGAAGTGGGTAGATGTTGGAAGTATGGCTCACAGCGCATCAATGGAACAATCTTCTTGGGTACTGCAATCTTGGTATTCCTGTTGATCAATCTACTGCTTCTGTGACTGGGAGGCTGGAAGTACTGGAATACTGTTGGGGAACTCCGACGGACTTCCCCACTGCTTGTAAGCGCTCCGTAGGCTAGGCCCAATTTGCCTTGGTTTAATGGAGCGCTCCCTGACCATAGGTCACATGATCTAACACGTGCCCGGGTTCCACTTTCCATGCGCTCCATCTAACACACCCCCTTAGGTAAGTCTGGAAGGCGTACCTGACCTGCCTGCAATGGAGCTATTCCCAGTCATCTCCTTCGTCAAATATCTCTTCCATTGGGTCCTCGAGATCTCCCTTTCTTCGTTCAGTAATCAGCTCCCTCACGTCTTACAGATTCATCTGATTAATGAAGCTCTCCTAAGTTCCTTTAGGGAGCGCCTTGGTCAGGCCATCCGCTATCAACTCTGCGCTCTTGGTGTAACAGACTGTGATCTTTCCATTCTGCACCTCTTAACGAAGCCAATGGTTATGGATATCCACATGCCGTAAGCTAGTTTTAAGGGTAGCGATCTCTGCAGTCACCAGGCGGATCGTCTGCGTGTTGTCACATTCGATCTTGATGTGGTTGTCGTGCAGACCAATACCCAACTCCTTGAGCAATCTGCTCACGAATAGAGCCTCCTTGGCCGCTTGTGAAAGCGCTAAGAGCTTTGCTTCTGTTGTTGACGTTGTAACCGTCTCTTGCTTGTTTGCTCTCCAACCAATCATCCCACCAAACAGCTTCATAGCGTAGGCTTGGGAGCTCTTGCGATCGGTCTTGTTATCGGCGAAGGAAGCGTCGCTGGCGACTCGGAAGTTATCTTCTCCTCCGTATTGGAGCGTTAAATGGCTGGTTCCTTTTAGGTACAGGAGCACCCTATCGGCGGCCGTATGGTGCGTAGGTCCAGGGTTCGTTATGAAACGTGCTAGCCGTGAGACGGCGAAGGCCACGTCAGGTCTTATGATCACCGCTACGTACAACAGTGATCCTACTTTCCTTAAGTAGTTCACGATGTCCGCTTTGGTGGCAAGGCCTTCGAATGGAACGAGCTCTTCTTTCGCTATGGGAGTGCTTGCTGCCTGCTTTGTTTGTGCCAGATTAGCTATCTTGTCGATATACGAAGATTGGGAGAGCTAAATAAGCTTCTTATTCCTATCTCTGAGCACTTTAATGCCCAGGAACCATTGGAGTTCGTTGCCTTTAGTGAGCTCGTAGCTCTTCTTTAACTGCTCGATCAATCTAAGGGCGACTGCCCTGTCTTTCTTCTTGAACGCTAGTGTGATGTTATTAACGTAAAAGAACAGGAGCACTCTATCTCTCATGAAGCAACAGGGCTCGTGAGGAACTGCTTTAAAGCTAAGAGTGCGCAGGGTCTGTGTGAGGGATCTCTGTTACAGTAGTGGCGAACGCCGAAGCCTATAAAGAGCCTTCCTGAGCTTGAGAATGGTGCCTGCCTTCCTGTGACCTGGGGGCATCCTTATAAACACGTCCTTATCGAGCTCTGCGTTAATAAAGGCGTTAACTGCGTCGTACTGCAGTAGCTTTAGATCGAAGCGTGCCGCGATCGCTATTAGCGTTCGAAAGGATCTCCTAGCGAGGGTTGCCGCATAACTGCTTGCGTGAGGATTAAAGAGCTGCTAATCACCTCGAACAACTAGCCTCGCCTTCGCCTTTTTAAACCTGCCGTGCTTGTCAAACTTGTACACGTACACCCACTTACAGTTAAGGATCCTATAGCCTTTTGCCCTTGGATCACGTGATCTGATTTCTTCTTAGGACTTCATGTCCTTATGGCTGCGTAAGTGCACTTCTTCTGCTTCCTTAAACAATGCGCCCATAGAGTGATTCTTAAGTTCCTTATGGCTCTTAGGAGCCGGCTTAAGATCGCTCTTGTGGACTGCGTGAGGGTTCTTCTTTAGCAGTCTCTTTATTTGGGTTCTTGTGAGGTGCTTCTTTCTTCTTTCTGGGGTTTTTATCACACTCGCCCTAGTCCCTGCGTGGAAGGCGCCTTGCTAACAATCTGAGTAATGGACCTTGGGAGCAACTGGAGAATGCTCCAACCTTGATTGGCTTGCGCCCAGTAGGTCTCTAGCGCCTTTAACGTTTTCTTCCAGGGGTCCCTCCTGCCGGCTTGCTCCCAGCAGTTCCTTAGCGCCTATGGCCATACTCGATCCAATCAGAAGATTTTCTTCCGCAGATTTGGGCTCCTTAAAAGCACTTAGGGGCTCCTTAAAAGCACCCCCTAGATCTGCCCGCCTTGATTGGTCCATTACTCCCAGCTCTCCCACAGGGCGTCCCTTAGGGTCTGGCCTTAATTGGAGCAGCTTCCTTAGCGGTCTAATTGCAGCCGCAAGCATTGCAGCTGGTGGTGAAGGTGGTGGAGTAGGAAGGAGTTTAAACCTTGCTTCTGTATAGAGCTTCTCGCTCTGCTTATTAACGCCTTGATTAACTGCTTCTTGCAGTCCAGCATCCTGGTGGGCATGACCTTCTGGCGGTCTAACCTCAATTTCTCCTTCTGCAAGATCTTCTAGATCCCGTACTTCTTGGTACTCTTCTTGCACTGGCTGGACCTGCTCTTCTTGATTAATGGAGCTTTCTTAAAGTAAGCACGCAAGCACGTTTAAGTCCATTTAACGAATGTCATCCTTTAGGCTTTCCAGGTTGCCGTTAAAGGTCTTGCTCTCATTAAATATTACGTCCCTAGTGATAATGACTTTGCTAGTCTTCGGATTCTAAATCCTGTAGACGTTTGTGGAGTTATAGCTAATTAGGAAACCGATCCACGCTCTGGGATTCATCTTCTCGACCCGGTTCTCTTTCTTCATTGCTTCCGTAGTCATTACGAAGGCTTTGCAGCTAAAGGTCGTGAGGTGGGCTTAATCCGGCTTGCGCTGCTCCTTATCCTTTAAGTGGAAGCATTCGAACGGCGTCTTCCAGTTGGTTTTGTAGCGAGGAGTGCGGTTTAACAGATATACTGCTGTCTTCGCAATCTCCCTTTACAGCTCCTCTGGAAGTTTTAAGCCTATTCTCATTAAGCGCACCTTATTCTTTACCACACCCCCTGAGCGTTCAGCTCCGCCATTTAACGCTTGTGTATAGGGAGGTGAAGGCTCAATTCTGATGCTTTGGAGCTTAATGAACTGCCTGACCTATGGTTTAATAGTGACGATTTCGTTATCACACTTAATGACCTTGACTTTGATCCCATATTGGCGCTCCAGCGCTCTAAAGAGCACCTGCAGCACCGTGATGATGGCTTCTGAAGTTCTGTCCTGCAGGTAGAAGTCCCAGCAGTAGCCAGTCTTCCGACAGGTGACTAACATCATGCTCTTGTAGCCTTGCTTGTCCTCTGGCCAGTCGTGGAAATCTATCGCTAGTCTTTCTCCTGCTCCCTCGCGCAGTTCCCTTAGCGCACGCCGTACTTGGCGCTTCATCTTCTTAAAGGCGCATGCGTCACATTCAATCGTGAGAGGGCCCTTTTGCTTGCCCTTAAAGCGCACCCCCTGAGAGCAATTGACCAAGTGCTTAAGTGCTCCTGGGCCTGGGTGGCTAAGGCGAAGGTGCCACGTGAGCGCCTCCGCTCGGCTTGGTTGTCTTTTGGTCTAAGTGTTGAATTTGTTCCTACGCGTGTAGAACGCTGCTCTGTTGAAGTCTTCTGGGATATACTCGATCACAAATTGGTCGTATTTATCGAGCAAAACGCACAGGACTGATCCATCTGATCGTTTAAGAAGCGTGGGCGTTGACCTATTGTCCCAGTGAAAACCTCTTTAACGCAGTCTTCGCAGGGAAACCAGGTTGCATACGATCTCCTTACAGTATGCTACATTATACAGCCGCAGTACTCTGATACCGCCTGTTGGTGTCTGCACCTGTATATCCACCTCACTATATCTTAAAATTGGGATCTGGTGATCGCCTGCCTAGACGCACTCGCCTGGCGCAGCCCTTCTTAAGTTAAGGAAGCGGCTTATTTGGTTGAAGATGTGGAGGGTGGAACTAGAGTTAAGGATTGCCGAGTGTAATAGGGGATAATTTTAAATTGAGAACGTTGATCCCACTGTAGTTGTAAAACTCGCCTTAATCTCGGCCATCCTCCGGAGCAGTTAGGATTGCTCCTTCTTAGGCTTAGAAGCCTTCGGGTCATCCTTTCCCTTATTCTTCTTTACTTTCTTCTTACTCTTAAGCTTCTTAACTTCCTTTTTAAGGTCTTTATCCTTCTTAAGAGCTGCGTTTATAAGCTTTTGCATGTTATCGTTGAGGTTGAACCAGTATAGCTTAAGGTCTGGGAACACGTAATAGCACTTAGCGAGAGGGTGGTTGTCCTGCTTGCACGCACGGCACCCTGTTTTCTCGTCGTCTGAGAGCTTCCTCTTACTCTTTCTTCCTCCCTTTCCTTTTGGAGTTTCCTTCTCTCCATCACTCGGCTGATCTCCCGAGTACGTCGGGCCGAACGAGCTTCCTTTGTCGATCTTTCTTCGTGAGCTAGATATATGGCTTTTGACTTCTTTGGTGAAATCGTTGCTCAGTTGTCTGTAGGTGAGATCGTTGTTCTCGATCTTAGCGTCGTGAGCGATTCGGTACGACTGGCACCAGCTCTCCCAGCCAACATCCCTAACGGCTTTAACGAAGTCGTCGAACCAATCGTTAGAGCTTTGAACGTTAGGGACCTTCTTCTGTTAGGCTAAGCTAATTGCCTGCTCCCACGCCGTGATCCATTGAAGCATGTTTCGTGGTGCCTTGACTAGTGGCTTGATGGCCGCCCTGTACTTGTCTCGAGCATCCTTCTTGTCCATTGCTTCCGAGACTCCCACGTGCTCCTTCAAGTTTGCGTACCAGGTTTCAACCTTAGTCGTCGTCTCGCAGCACGTTCTAAATAGGTGGGGACTGATAGTTAACCTGATCCATTTCTTGACCGACTGGATCTCCTTGATTTCCTTTTCGTAGTCGCGGTTGTCTTGGCTGAATACAGTCCAGGCCATGTTGAAAGCGGATCGGCCAGCGTTGGTTAGCTGGTTGAAGTGCGTGGCTGGGGTACCGCTTAGGTCCACTTCTTCCACAGTTATGCTCTCTTCGGTAGCTGCACTGGTTGATGATGCCCTCGTTCCATGGGAGCGACTTCCACTTCCTGCACGTGTGACGATTCTCTTCTTCTCGAACTCGCCCAGGGAAGGACGTTCAGGGGCCGTGAGAAAGGGCTCCCTGGTGTCAGGGTCGATCTTTTCCCATAGGCATGAGGCGTCTGCCTCGGCCTTGAATTGAGCACGCCATTCTTCCCATTCGTCTGAGCTTTTGAGGATAATCTTCGTTTCGTTGGCGGCAGCCATGTTGTTGGTTTTCTTGGGTTCTGAATGGAGGAATTGATGCGCGTGTAAGCGATGAACAATAGTACTGACGCAGTTGGAAGTTATCTGCGGGCCGGGCTCATAACTGTTGGAAGTATGGCTCACAGCGCATCAATGGAACAATCTTCTTGGGTACTGCAATCTTGGTATTCCTGTTGATCAATCTACTGCTTCTGTGACTGGGAGGCTGGAAGTACTGGAATACTGTTGGGGAACTCCGACGGACTTCCCCACTGCTTGTAAGCGCTCCGTAGGCTAGGCCCAATTTGCCTTGGTTCAATGGAGCGCTCCCTGACCATAGGTCACATGATCTAACACGTGCCCGGGTTCCACTTTCCATGCGCTCCATCTAACAGTAGACCTACCGCATATTTTCAGCGAGACGAGACAAAGTTAATTTTCGTACTACTGCAGCCAAGTCGCTTAGATAACCAGAACAAGTAGATTTGTGGGCCACTAAGCCGAATCAAGTTCCGGAACTCTTGGCAGCGCCGACTGACGGGTCTCGGAAAAAGCAAGTCACCGATTCGCGTGAGATTGCAACCCGGAATAGGACTGGAAATATGGGGAAGCAGCTTGGCTGTAGATGATCTGCAATTAGCTTTATCTCGTCTCGCTGAAAATAACCGGTAGATAGAGAAGGCACTCTGTATGAACGGGCCGACGCCTTTTGGGTATTGGATTTTCTGGGGAGAATGGTCGCGTGGCATTCCATGATAGCACATGCATTCATCCTTCCCACTATACCTGGTACGGCCTGCTCGGTCAAGATAAAACCCGTAGAATCTGTCCCGCCAGCTCGGGATCCAGCCGAGACAAGACGTGAAGGAAGGTCCCAGCCGTCGTTCCGGGAGCGGTTCTGCATGTGGAGTGGCTGTTTGGAACGCGGAGGACCGTTTCTCACCTGCCGCATTGATGCAAGAGCCCGAACTCCTAGTGTATCGACTATTTGCTGATAATAACATCCTCAATGCTGGATTAGGGAGCTCAAGATAAAAGAAGGATCCCCCGCCCCGTCAATCGATTTCTTGGCAAGCACGCCAAGACCTCCTGGACTTGGCGAGCTTGGCCATTTGCGGGAGGCGTTTGGTTCTGATGCAAGTGTCACGACTGGCCGAATTGCCTGAGATTGTCGACCAACCAATTGGGCATTTTGGAATGTAAGCAGGATGCCACCCTCGTCATGGCGGTTTTTGGTATCCCAGAAAGGAACCACTCACTGGCCGCAAAGATCATCTTGGCCTATACTAGATCATAGCATCAAAGGCGCCGGAAGGCGTTGGTGGCACGCCGAGTTAGTGCAGGTCCAACTTCCTGCCTCTCCAGTCTCGCCAGCCCACCTCGGCATCTTTCAAGCCACAGGCGGCACTTGCCTGCTTGGTGTCAAGATGCAGCGACGGGCAAGCTAGCGGAATCTCAAACATGACGAGATCTCCCCCGCAGTGCTCGAGCACGGGCGAGGGGTCTGGTCGCAAGCTTCAAATTAGGCACACATCCATGTATGCTAACAGAGAGTCTCCAGCTCGTTTTGGGGGGGGGTGCGTTCTCGAAACAGATTGCTTCTGAATTTGTTTATATTGCACCTACGCCGGAAATCATGCGCACTGGCGCCGGTAGGCTGCAGGTCTAGAAAGCGGCGACCAGTGCCTGTTTTTGAAGTGCCATCCGACCTGCCTAATATGGACGACCTTCTCATTCCAGCGAATCAGCCACTGTTGCGGTTCGCCGAGGGGTAGTTCTGGCGAGGACAAGGGGGCGCGGGGCTCAATCAGGGCAATCGCAGGGCCAAGGAGACTGCCAGCCAACCCCACATCTGCCTCCCTTAGATGCATTGGCGAACGACCCCGGGCAGGACGTTTCATTGCTTATCTCTGTGCCGTGAAGAGCATTTCGAGATCGATGCCAGTTTAAGGGCTTTCCGCAAGTGGCAAGACTGCGTAGCGGGGAGCTGTCCACCCAGACAGACAGTAGAGCTGTCCCGGCCTCACTTCACTCTAAAAACAATAATTCGGGCCGGGGTATGGACCATTTGGGCGGAAGGTATTAAATACCGCCAGCATACCACGTCCCGCTCACCTGGATTTCACTTTTGTTCCCCTCTTGTTTATCCCATCGCGTTTCGTGGCCGAGTTGCAAACCGTCTACCCGGGCGCGGTGTTTCCTTCCTGCGTCTTGCTTCCTCCGACACACGCAGACCACAATGGCGGACGAAAAGCAAGAGGTTCACGCCACGGCGGCGGGCACTGTCCACCCGTTTGCCGAGAGTCAACCGCCGGTTGAACACGCCGGCGAGTACAAGGACGAAGTCAAGGTCGAGATCAATGGCGAGGAGAAAGAGCACATCGACCTCTACCGCCCTCTCCCCATGGACCCGTCAATCCCCCATGAGGCGAATCCACTGACTGTCCGCGCCGTCGTCGTCGGATGCATCCTCGGGTCTCTCGTCAGCGCATCCAACCTGTACCTCGGTGAGTCGCTCGTGCGGGCGTTGCACAGTCCTTCCGTCCTCACGAAGATTGCTAATCTCCATGTCAGGCCTGAAAACTGGTTTCACATTCTCCGCATCCATGTTTGGCGCAATTTTCGGATAGTTCGTCACCCACACCTCAAGTCGAACCAGCAAGAGGACTGACTGGCATTAGTGGCATCTTGAAATTCTTCGACAAGGCGGGCCGGGTCCCTATCATTGGCGGCATCTTCGGTCCGCAGGAGAACTCGATTGTGCAAGCCGCGGCGACTGGCGCGGGAGGCATTGCTGGTATTTTCGTGGCTGGCATCCCGGCCATGTACCAGCTCGGCGTCATGGGCGAGGGCCGCTCGCCACGTCAAGACATCGGCGCGATCTTCACCATCACCCTCGTCTGCTCGTTCCTCGGCCTGTTCTTTGTCACGCCTCTCCGCAAGTTCTTCATCATCCATGTCGCCCGCGAGCTCAAGCTCATGTTCCCGACGCCGACTGCCGTGGCACTGACCATCCGCTCGATGCATGCGGGAGCCGCCGGGAGCATCGAGGCTGTCAAGAAGCTCAAGGCCATGGGCCTCAGCTTCGGCGCCGCCTTCATCCACCGCGTCGTCTCGTATTATGCCGTGGGCATCCTCTACGACTGGCACGTCTTCACCTGGATCCACATCTGGAGTGGCTACACCAGTTGGGCGCTGAACATCGAGTCGTGGGGCTGGTACATGGAGTGGACGCCCGCCTTCATTGGGTCGGGCATCCTGATCGGCCTGAACCCCGCCATCTCCATGTTTGCTGGGTCCGTGCTCGCCTGGGGCATCATTGGGCCGCTCCTCGTGCACTACGGAGAGTGCATTGGCGTCCAGCTGGCTCCCGACGATCCGCAGTGGGACTCCCTCTACAGCTTCTCGTCGCTGAAGCACCTCGGCACGGCCACACCGTCTCCCCGATACTGGCTTCTCTGGCCCGGTGTCATGGTCATGGTGTGCTGCTCCATGGCCGAGCTGTTCGTGCAGTACAAGGTCATCGGCACTGGCTTCGCGGCCATCTGGAGACAGAGCTGCGCCGGCATCAACAACATGCTGGTTGCCCGTGGCAAGGCGAGTCCCTTTTTCGCCAAGCACGGTGCCCCGCGGGAGAAGACGGCCGACATGATTGAGGATCCTGCGCCCGCCGACCAGCAGGTCCGCAACTGGATGTGGATTGTCGGTCTGCTTGCCACCGTCGTCGTTGCCATGATCATCTTCCAGTTCCAGTGGGAGATGCACCCGGGCCTGACCGTCCTCGCCTGCATCCTCGCCTTCCTCTTCTCGTTCCTCGCCATCCAGATCGGCGCCATCACCGACAACACGCCGCTCACTGCCGCCTCCAAGGCGTCGCAGCTGGTCTTTGGCGCTGCCACGTCTCACTCTGGCTACTCCATTGCCCACGCCCAGAAGCTCAACCTCGCAGCCGGTGGGCTTGCGTCGGGCGGCGCTGACGTAGCCACTTCGCTGACGAGCGATTTCCGAACCGGTTTCCTCATCGGCACTCCCCCGATCAAGCAATGGGTCGCCCAGGCTCTCGGCACTTTCTGCGCAGTCTGGCTTGCTCCCGGCTTGTTCGTCCTCTTCACGTCGGCGTACCCGTGCATTTACGATCCGAGCTATGATAAGTGCGCCTTCGCCGTTCCGTCCGTGTCGGCGTGGGCAGCCGTTGCGCAGGCCGTCACGGATCCCAACGTCAAGATCCCGCTCAAGAGCGGCATCTTTGCCATTGTCATGGGCGTGGTTTCAATTCTCCAGGTCGTGATCCGCCACTATTACCTCGTCGGCTCGCGCGAGAAGTACCGCGAGTGGTTGCCCAACTGGGGCGCCATCGCCCTGTCCTGGGTCATCCCTGCTCCCGTATTCGCCAACGCTGCGCTTCTCGGTGCCATCATTGCTGCGTGCTGGAGAAAGTGGAGCATGAGAACCTGGGACATTTATGGCTATGCCGTTGCTGCGGGTAAGTACTGACCGCTCTCACAATCCCCCTACCTACCTTACCTAGCAAGTTGAAACGGCTAACGTGGCGTCCTTCTCCTGCAGGCCTCATTGCTGGCGAGGGTCTCGGCGGCGTTGTCGGCGCCATCCTCACGCTTGCGGGAGTCGATGGCAGTGTCAAGGGCACGCAGATTGCCTGCCCCACAAACTCGTGCTAAGAGTAAGGTAGCACAAGAAGGAGCGGCCTCTGCATTGACTGCATGTGTTTGGGTTGGGATGTGTCACGATAACACGATAATGAAGCTTTAGTCTAATCGTTAAATGATACCTCATGAATGAGGACATATTTGTAATCCACACTTGGCGTTTCTTGATACCGTGTCCTTCCCGGCTGCAAGCATTCTATTCTCTCCGTCGTCGTTACCTGAGGATATACTCCTACCATGGTTACGAACGCCATTGTTGTCTGCTGCGGTTGACTTTGGCGTCTGGCAGAAACGTGGAGTGGAATCCTTCCCGTTGCGCCGCAACCTGCCTTAGCCGTTGCAGCGGGCCGTGCTACGCCCACGGACCGTGTCGAGCGTGTCTCGCGCGGCAATGAATTGGCGCGAACTTGCCCCGCATCACAACCAAGTTCTCGCTCCATCGCATTCCAAGCATCTCGAAGGCCGGGCCGTATCTGCGTAACTCCTCAATTGCAATTGCGCGCGTGCCTTGACCCTGCACACGGATTCATGATATCTCACCCTTCCATTGTCCATTTAGTTTTCCGTTACATGCCGCTAGAATGGCCTTTAGCAGTGCAAGTTCCTTACATAAGTGCCGCAGTCGTCGTGTCCCGTCCATGGTCCTAGCAAACGAAAACTGGACAGCCAAAGTAAAGCTCAAAATCCTACTCAGACCACGCAAAGCCGCCCTGAGGGATATAGCCCTTTGTCGACTTCATTGCGTCATGTTTCAAGGTTTCCCAAAGCTCAAGCTTGCAACGCTGAGACGAAAAGCGAATCAGATATGCCACGGGACCTATCACATGGAAGCTGCCACTGACGGAAGACACCTTGCCAGCCAACGCAGTTCGACGTAAACCATCGACATATACTGTACACCCACGACTCAGACAGCAATGGTGGTTATGACGCGAATTTTGTGGAACCACTTACATCAAACAAGCACGATTGCCAAGGCACGAGACGAGAGACCATCCAAAATTCCTATACTACCCCCGTAGAAATGGCCAATTCCATTTCGACTCAGATTTCGGCTTGATGCTCGGCTTTAGTTGCTCCGGGCGCTGACTGAGTATCCTAAGCAAACTGCTCGACCGGCTTTACGGTCGCCTTGGGTTCATCCTTGTGGTCCTCCTCGGTCACGGTCTTTTCGGACGCATCCGTCACGCCAAACAGCTTGTCCATAGCTTCAAGCGAGATACCCTTTGTCTCAGGCACAAAGAACCACACAAACACAAACATGGAGAAGCAGAAGCTTCCAAAAATGAGGTAGGTTCTGCCACGCAAGTCAGCATGAGCGCCAATAAGGACACCCCGGCGGGGACGAGCTTCTGTCAGCACCTACCCATAGCCGTTAGCTCCTGCTGTGACCAACATCGTAGGCACGGCCCGTGCAACGACAAAGTTGAACAGCCATTGCGTCGCAGCGGCGCAGGCCACGTTAAGCGACCGCAGACGCGCAGTCGGAATCTCACTGGCGTAGATCCAGCAGGCAGGGCCCCAGCCGAACTGAAAGAAGCTGTTCGAGTAACAGTTGGCACATGATGGTAATCACATTGATCGAACCCCGGGGATGGAAAGAACGACTTACGCAGCAAACAAGAAGATACAGATCAGCGCAACATAGCCCGCTGGCGGGACAGTTTCACCAGCGACAGGCGGCGAGATGCGCACGTACAGACCGATGTAGAACATGGCAACGCCCTGCGCAATTGATGTCCACAGCAGACTACGCCGGCGGCCGAGCGAGTCGGCCATGAAGAGCAGAAAGCAGATGCAGCTCATGACCTTGACAATGCCATAAATACCCGTGCTGAACAAGCTGGTGGACGTGCCGGTGATTCCTAGGTTCTTGAAAATCGTGGGCGCGTATGTGTTGATGGCGTTGGTGCCCGTCATCTGCTGGCAGATCATGAGGACGATGCTGATGAGGACGCGCTTGCGGTTGCCAGCGATAGTCCACATCTCCTTCTGCAGGTTCCAGAACGAGGCATCGCCAATGAGCCGCCGCTCGTGCTCAAGCTGATCGACAATCTCGCGGAACTCCTCCTCAAGGTAGGGATGTGTTGGCGGCAGGTTGCGAATGCGCGACAGCACGCGCTTGGTGTCCTCCCACCGATCCTGGCGCGCCAGCCACCGCGGCGACTCGTGGCAAAGCAGCATGCAGAGGCACAGGAGCACAGCGGGGAGGGCCTGAATGGCGAGCGGGAAGACGTACTGGACCTTGCCGGAGAAGTGGATGCTGACCGAGTAGTTGATCCAGAAGGCGATCATGCCGCCCGTGACGATGAAGAGCTGGTACAGCCCGGTAAGCAGGCCGCGGATGGCACGCGGCGCGTTCTCCGACACGTAGATGGGGTTGATTGTGCTGGCCGCGCCGACACCGACGCCCCCGATGAAGCGGCCTGCGTACATGGGGCCTAGGTTCCCATTGGCGGCGGACTGCATGATGACGCCGATCAGGATGGCCATGGAAACGCCGATGAGGCACCACTTCCGGCCGAAGCGATCAGTGAGCGGTGATGCGAGGAGCGAGCCCAAGAAACAACCGGCCTGCAGGGTCGAGACGATGTTGGCAGATAGATTGGCCGATGCAACCGATTTGGGGTCACCGAGGCCGAAGTCTCTACGGCATCCACGTCAGCTACAGAGCGCCATCAGACATGGCCCTCGAGATAGGGGGCCTCCTACTTGATGAACGGGTCCAGCACAATGACACCTCCAATCACCGAGGAGTCCCATCCGAATGACATGGCGCCGAAACAGGCCTTTTTTAAGTGCGTGTTAGCATCGCCATCTCTATTTCCCGGCAGATCACCACTGCTGCCACTGATGTGGTCGCTACGTACCGAACATGCGAGCAAGTACACTCGCCAGCCGTAGATTTCGGGCGGATCACTCGCCATGGCCTCGTTCCGGACGATCTTTTGCAAGATCCTCGACGACAGCGACATCTTGGCGTTTTCTTGCCGTCACTCTCTATTGGGGTTTGGGAAAGCCAAAGGCTCTTTCTGTCTGCACCAAGGCAAGTCCGATCTGGACGTCGCAGACGGCCGACTTATGTTCCGAAAAACAATGAGCTGACGGTCGGGCGATGAACAGTCGGAGGGCTCTCCACGTCTGCAAAGCCTGGAACCGGCTTTGCGGTGGCACTGCATGTCTTTTGTAGTTTGCATCCAATCTGCGCATCCATGCTTGCCATGCGAGCCATGATAATGCAGCCTGATTGGAGATGTCCCTTGGATCCCGGGCCGTTTGCCGCTCTCGTGCTCGACCGCATGAGGTTGGAGCTACCCTTGTCAAGCCAAGCCGACATGCCCCCAACGTCACAATATCGGTGGCATTTTTCCACCAAGGAGAGGGGGTCGCATTCAGCGGCCAAGAGATGCGTTGCCAAGGCGGCTGTTCGAGAAAGAAGAGAGATCTTTTGTGTCGCATAAGCAATCTGACGAGAGTCGTGGCGTTCTGGATATCTTTCGGCTGGCGTTGCTTGGCCTTGGTCGATGGTGGTTTTCAGGTGTCTTGGTGTGGATTACGGGGCAGCATCCGGCCAACCAGCCAACCGATAGGGACCATATGCCCTTGCGCCGGCGCAATGCTGCACTGGAACCTAGGTAACCGATCTGGGGGGCAAGCTCCAAAAGTGGGCAACAGGCGACGGACGCCTGTGCAGTCGCTAGGACAGGTTTGTTTTAGCAGTTCACATTGCCAAGCCCCCCACTATTAGCCTGATCTACGGCGTAGGGAAAGCCTGAAAGGCCAAAACCTCCAACATCCATCGATGCGCCTTTCTCTACCCCGATTTCATCTTGCGCAAAACCTGGAGAACTGGGGAAATCTTGGGCGAAGTAAGTGCCGTATGAGGGGCGCAGACAGCTTGACATCAGCCTCTTTTGATAGTCTATATGTTCCTTCAAGGTGGGTTCAATTCACCTAGCGTTTGTTTCCCAGATG
This sequence comes from Diplogelasinospora grovesii, assembly GCA_033297225.1. NCBI lineage: Eukaryota > Fungi > Ascomycota > Sordariomycetes > Sordariales > Diplogelasinosporaceae > Diplogelasinospora > Diplogelasinospora grovesii. The sequence goes on along the minus strand of MU853891.1, from coordinate 75,112 downwards.
GTGGAGCTTAATTATCTGAGGTGTCAGTAAGCTGCTGTACTTAGTAACTGCATTTTAGGTCCGCACTCTGTGCTGTATGTACTGGTATTTAGCCAGGCAGTCGGCTTCCGCTGCAGCGGCCAACCACTGGCCATCAGCCGTGGTCAAACTCGGTGCATGGCAAACTTGATCATGACAGTCGTGTGCTTTGAGGAGGCTTCTGACCGCCCGCAGGGACAGTATCTGCTCCTTACTCAATCGTCCCCGGGCACCTCGAAATCCCCAAAACCTGGAAGCCAGCCAGACTCCCATCTATGAACCGAAAACAAGCGGTTCGCTTATGCTTGGCGCCTTTCTTGCCAAGCAGGCGGCTCCTCCGGATTCCATTTGTCCACAAATCAGTGGTCAGCTCGGCGCTCAACTTGGCTTACAAAAGGAATCTCGACCGCCCAGTGTACTGACGAGGCTGAAATCCGGATATGGTACGCTGGCCAAAGACCCGACTGTCGACAACTTGTGTTTTGCCGAGATTCCGGGGTAATTATCGATCGGCCCCGTCGACGTGCTAATTCCTGACTACTATGCTGTCCGAGCCCAGTGTCACGGTCTTGGGTCCAGACCCCGCCCATCGCACTTGCGTCCTGAACGGAAATGCATTCCAGCAGGACGCTATTACCTCGTTCAATGGCTGGCAGTATGCCGCCTTCTACAGCCCTCTCGATCCCGATGTCGCCGCCGAACCGCTCTATGTTCATTTGGCGAGGAGGGAACTGCCCAGTGGCAAGTGGGAAGTGCTGACCTTTGAGGACTACCCGCAAACTGTCGACGACGGACACAATACTGTGCAGATTGGCATATGCCCTGGTGATGGGACAATCCATCTCTCCTATGACCATCACTGCGACGTGTGAGTCTGCGTTTCTGGGATGCTTTTGTTGGATGATCCAGGAGGAAATACGTATCCCTTGGGATGACCCTCTAATATGCGGATGGCAGCCTTCGATATCGATATTCGTGTCGCGAATTAGCCAGCCACCCCCCTCGCTTTGACTGGACGTCAACACACTTTACCCCGACTCTCGATCACTTGCCTGGTCTACCATCTACCCATAAGCACTTTGGCTATGTGACGTATCCCCGTTTCGGGACGATGGATCTCGACATGTTCTGTTCGTTTCGAGACGGCAAGGCTGGGCTCGGCAATGATCACCTGTACCTCTACCACGGCGACAGGGGGTGTTTCGAGTACGTCGGTGCTCACCTGACGGGCATCCAGAGCAACCCGTATGTGCACGGCATGGACTACCGCAACGGAAGGCTGCATGTTACTTGGGTCTACCGTGGGTTCGTTCACTACGAAGGGTGGGATGACCCCGCCGACACGAAACACAAGCAGCAGGCAGGGCCCAACAGCGCGGCAAATAACCACAACATCTGCTATGCTTACAGTGACGACAAGGGCTATACTTGGAAGAACGGCCAAGGGCAGGTCATCGCCGACCTGAGAAAGGGCGGCTCCATCACGAACGATGCACTGGGGATTGTGGCGTTTGAGATTCCAAAGAACTCGGGCCTCATGAACCAGGAGGCGCAGGCTGTCGATCAGGATGGGGGCGTCCACGTGTTGAATCGCGACACGGTCGATGGCGAGTATTTGTGGAAGCATTACTATCGCTCACCAGACGGTAAGTTTAGCCGTCTATATGCAGCCCTTTTCGTTGCGAGCCGACAAACTTCCGACATTTGTTCTATTCATGACGATTCCTGCGAATGCCCCCTTCGTCGTATGGCAGATGCTAACGGCTTAGGCACCTGGTCCCAACGGCCGCTCCAACGAATAAACGGGAGCAGGCGTGGCCGGCTGGCAATTAGTAAACACGGCGATCTATATATTATGCTACCTGATTCTCTGGGCCCAACAGTGTCCATCTCAAGGGCTACAAAGGATACGATGTACTCCACACTCGAGCACATGTGGACTGGACATGGTTTCTCTGGTGAGCCGTTGGCCGACATAACACGACTCGAACACGACAACTTCCTTTCTCTCTTCATGCGCGCTGATGTCGACGGCGCGCCTGCTAAAAAGAACGCGGTTGTTATGGACTTCAAGCTGTAGCTAGGCTAGGCAGGGTAGATAACTCTACGCGCCGTCGTCGACTTGCTTTAGACGCGACAGGTCATTCCTTCTTCTTCTCTGCCGCAGAAGTCACGGTTTCCGTCCGCCCATCAGACTCGACAACGAGGCCCTCTTGCACGAGCTCGCGCCGCTGCTCGTCGGTCAGCTGGTGCTGCACCACGCCCTCGACCTCCTCCAGTGTTGTCTTGGGGCCGGTAAACCACTTGCGGGCTGAGAGGAAATAGTACACCGTGGCGCCGCCCCAAACCGTCATGTTGACGACGACGGTATAGTTCATGACGTCCGGGGCCGGATTGGGGCCGCCGACCGGAAACATGGCCAGCGATATGCCAAACACCAGAAATGCAATTGCAAACCATGCGATGGGCGTTGAGAAGCGGCCCGTGTAGAAAGCGGCAGGCGTGAATTTATGCTGGCCCCAAACGACGCGGGACAGGATGGGGACCATCCAGGCCAGGTTGTTGGCTGCTACCGCGAGGGAGAAGAGAGCGCTTGCGGCGGCTGTATTCAGATCTCAGAAGTCGTGTTTTCCGCCTTGCCGTGGGGCCCGGAACAAGGAAAAGGGGGCTTGGAATTACTCACCGGGAGCAATGAGACAGAGCAGGCCGAGGACTAATGCCACAAGGACGCACCCCCAGACGGTCCGCAGGGGGATGAAGCCAAACGTTTTAGACTTGCGTTGCATGATCAGCCCAGAAGGTCCCCATCCGTAAATCTCTGTAACTCAACTCACAATTGGCCGGAAGAAGGACGAAAACGGCAAAGCACCGTCGCGTGAGAAGGCCCACATTTGTCGAGAAGCTGCGACAACAATGGACAACCCCATCAGGTACTGGACTATGAACACCAGCGTCATGAATCCTATGGCCCCGGATTTCCCTACAGCATCATAGTATATCTGGGCCATCTGCGTTATCCCTAATTTTAGCAACATCTTCTCGGTACTGTACGTGGCTGGCGGCGAAGTGCACTGACAGGCTGTCCAAAGCTGCTGCCCAGGACACTGGACAGATCCGGGTCAACACAAGCGGCAAGCACAACGACAATGACAAACCCCAGCAGCCCTTCTCGTCTGTTAATAACAGCCCCAGCAGTGCGGAGGGGATGACATACAGCACATCCCGATAGACATCAGAATTCCCATGGGCACTGCCTTGGCAGCATTCGACGCCTCTTCCGACACTGCGAGCGGGCATTAGTCATGCAAGAGAGCTGAGCATAACTTCTCCTTGTCGCGCTGTCCTAGACATACTGTGAACCTATCGGGGTTTAGTAAGAGCCATAGTAACAGAGTTTAGGGTCGAGGCACTCACGCAAGAGTCAAAGGCGCCAATTGTCCAGATGGGCGATAGCCACGCCAGCATGAACGCCCACCCCGTAGGCCATGTGGTGAGATTTTGGACCGTCGAGAAAATGAAGCCGCCGTCATTCCGACCCCCACTCCTTCCAATCGGAAGCGCGATGATGGTCGCGAGAATAAGCGCAATGTTCTAGCCACCGGGTCTTCAGCCATCTTCCGCACCAGGGTCCGACGATGGCATCCATCCCTACCATGAAAACCGAAAAGCTCTGTAGTCGGCCCATGACCTTGGACAGAGTTGAGGCGAGCACGCCGTGCGTAATGACACAGATCATGAAGACAACATAGATGAGGCCCGATGAAGGAGTCCACTCCCCGTCATTGGCAATGACAATGCTATAGTGTGTCAGCATTATGCCCACTAGCTAGCCATTGCTCGGATGCCGAAAAGCTCCGAAGTCTGGGTCCCTACACGGGGAGAAACATGAGTGCAAACCCTATTCAGCTACCGGTCAGCAAACCGAGCAAACAGGCGTCGGAGAAACAGGGGATTACCATAATCGATACTGCAAAGACCGCCGATAAGGCCGAGGCTATTACTATATCCGACCAAGAAGCAGAGATAGTTTCGCGTCTTCGGGGAGCTGAAGTAGTGAGTCCACCAGTATCTGCATTGCCCATCGTCCATTAGCATGGCGTTTCGCCATGTGTGCACGTGTGTCGGTGTTTGGATACATCCGCATGCCTGACAGGGGTGGGCGAGCTTACAATCCACCGCTGGTTGGCATCGCACTGTCGAAATCGGCCATTGCTTAAACCAACGACGAATATGCATCCGCTGGCCAAAAACCAAGACCAGACCATGCCGCCCGGGCCGGCGGGGAGCGAGAAGGCCAGTGTGCTGGCGATGGACGGCAGGAGACCCATGATGGAGAAGGCGATACCGAATACCTCGATCGTGGTGAAATTGCGCTTCAATTCCTGCTTGTATCCCATTTTGGCTTCACGTTCCAGTCAGCCCAACAACACACTCGATTAGCCATGACGCTCGAGTCCGCTAGGTGATGGCGGATTTTGTCCTCCAAAGCAAAACCAGGAGAAATCAACGCACCGAGTAACTCGGCGTCGGCCTCACTAGCCAGGACGACACCATCGGTTTGTGTAGTCAGGTGCGGGTGGTGGGGAGGCGCTTCATGGTAGGTTGGCGGGTCGGCTGCCGCCGCTTCGGCTTGTGGAGACATGGCCGGCCGGTCGGGATGAGAGTGGAGAGCACGGAGTGGGTAGCCGTTTCCGTCTGTCGCCTCAAGGTTGCGGCCCCGAGAAAGAATGATACTTCTCGAGTGTAACGCAAAGAGAGTGCCTATGATGGTGGGCTGCTCAGTTGTTTTTGAAGTAAGTGCCTGGGCTTGTGCGGTTCCGACGTAGCTGATTACTCGCCCAACTGCACCTAGCCGGCTACGTCTCGTCTTCCGTTATTTCCGACCGTTCCACGTCACAGTCCACAAGCCGTTGCACAGTCAGACACCTCATGCAGAGCCTGTATTGACATGAAGAGTAGGTCAGCTTGATTCGGTTTGGGCGTGTGGTTCTTCATATACCGGAGCATGTAATTAAGACCCGCTCAGATCATCCTCTTCGTGCTGCTGTGGCTGCCGAAGTGTCGTAGGAGGTGGGCACACCATTCCGTCAAGCAATGATAAGCCAGCGCCATGGGCAAATGAGGTGGTCGCTTTCTAGGCGTCACACGAAATAAGGTTATCGCATTGAGTATGGCCCGGATGCAATCGGTTGAGCTTCGCGAATCTCGGCAGCTAAGGCGATGGCTGGATATCAACTGTTTCGGGCGAGATACCTTGATTAGCACCATTCACTATGCCGAACCGGGGCAAGCAATGCGGAAGGTGACAGCATCAATGGAACGCGACAGAGCTATGGAGCTGACCGCTTTCACGCACGGACTTTTCTTGCCCATCGCTGGAGCTACAGTGACGCTCTTCACTAACTGCTCGGCGGTTAGCACTCGACGCACTGGGCCACAGCGATGGACGTGCGCTGATAGTGATTGTGTGGGTTATCCTTCCAGGTACCGATTCTGCCAAGCCAAAAAGGCAATAAGTCAATTCTTTTAGTAGAGACCTCCGTAAGTAAAATCTATCCCCGATAGTTTTAGGGAATGGCACTGTTAAGACAATCAGTGCCCTCAGTATCCCTTCTCTCAGGTCTATCACTGCCAACTTAAGGACGTCCACCTCATCCAGGCAGTACCTGTATGGAGGTCATAGCTTGAGGTGTGCGGGGCTCTCACCAATGCAACCCCCACAGATAACGAGTGGTACTATTTCGTATGTAATGTATACACTAGTACTGTATGTACCTATGTACATACCGCTTCCATTTTGCGGGAAGGTTTACTTCCTGAGAGGCCATCAACTACTCCGTATACTACGTAAATTACTGTATGTATTTCCCGAATCTTTCACACCCACAGCCGATCCGCGCTGCGGAATGTCACGAGAGCGATAATTGTGAGCACCGCCTTAGTCGCACTCAGAGGCTCAGCAAGTTATAATTCAACCATTAACGCATAAACGCCCTGTCGCCACTGCCTGGAAGTACCTAGTACTATAGCCGTATTTGCTGAATGGCAAGCGTTTGCCATATTGAGTGCATTTCGCATTGGTTTTGGAGAATATGGATACTAGGACATGTTAAATGCACCTCGCTATGGCTGTTGGCGTCGGTGCTTCCCCTCCCCAAGGTTGAACAAATGCTGACTGCCTAGGTACCTGCGTATTGACTGCAGATGTCAGCCCTTGGGAAATAGCTGATAGTCTCTCGGAAATCGCACCTCTCGCCGCTATCAATTCAGTCACACTTACATCGAGCACGGTTTGAACCCCAGCATGTCTTATTAAAGACCAACCTGACGTGACTCTTCCTGGTCAGATGGCACCTAAGGTAACAATATTGAAGTTGATTTTTGGACGAATCTGAGCCCACACCAATTTAGCCAAGTAGAGATCCTAAATGTCATGAAGAACACTCAAGTGATAAGTATGATTTCCACTGCATGTATCTGTAGCACGTAGCCGAGGAATGTCACGGCCATCGCCCTGTAAAAGAAGGTAAGGTACCTTGCACGCAAACCGTATTTTGTTTGATAGATCTAAGTAAATGTTGGCTAGGAGCCCCTTATACTATGGCAGTGATAACACAACTGACAAAGAAGCCAGCATTGTTTTGTACAAGATGCGTCTTCCCCAAGTCCTGCCCCTATAGACGGATGCCTTTTCCCAGTGACAACCATTGGTGCTTGGTCTCAGTCTTGGGATAATAACTACAGTATTGCCTGTTTGTCTCGTTTTCTTTGTTGCTGTTGTGAAGTTGCACTGCTGCTGCTACACTCGTTCTCCACAATTCTTGTTCCCAATGCATTTGGGGATATCCCGCTATGGTTCGCAGTTTGATTATATGATAGAGCTTAAGTAGGTGCCTTACACAGTATGTGCGTCAACGCGCAGAAGTAACGTCCGATTAGACCTTATTAACTCGAAGCTGACTTCAGCATTGTTGTGTGAGGAGCAGAGGACTTAACTCGCCAATGTGTTAAGGTTTCTTGATAATTTTAGGCAGTCTTCCCTCTCTTCGAAATAGCACCATGCGATGCGCCGAGTCTCTCATAAGTAACCCCTGATTAGCGCACTTCACAAGTTCTGTTACATAAGGTCCAAGGCAGTCCGAGACTCTGACAACTTGAAGAGTACCTGAGATATCAAGTTTCCAGTAATTATTGAGCCTCAAGGGCTTTATCGAATGTGAAAGACAAAGGCGCATTGGACCGGCATTATAAATGAGACATCAATAACTTCCGTATAAGGTCTTTATGAATGACCGAAATTGGTGGCATTCAAATAAGGCCGGAGAGGCCCGTTATCGTTATCATAGGTTTTTAACGAACGCCCAGTTTCCTCCATTCAATCGCTGAAACGGCCACTGGCTGCCGGGTGTCGGAGATTTATTATTAGGGGTGCGATCGAATGCCAATTCGCGGCCAAGTTGGTCGGGAGAGTTAAAGTTTGGACACCTTCCCTAGTGCCGAGGAAACGTAGTGTGATGTGTAGCGCTGAACCCAAAATCCACAACCAACTCGCCACTTCTCGTGTCACCAGCTGTCTTCTAGATTGGCCGCCGTTAGGCCCGCAGTTGAGGCGCCAGTGGCCAACGGCTTGTCCTCTCGGGATCTAGACTGGACGTCCCCGCGAATGGAAACCTTCAGAGCGTGCTAACGTGCCTCGCTAAGGCAGCGAATGCCGGTAGTACCACATGTCGTTCTTGCACTGCCAAGAAGGAACATCGGCGTGATGATTCGAGGAACTTGCGACAGCCAAAATGTGCCTCCTTGGATTGAAGAGGGCAAGTCAAGCTTAACAGGTGTGCTACCGGTATCACGTACCAAAACGTCTCAGCGTGTACCAACCGATGGTCGCCATAATAAATGCACCGCACAGTGGGGATGCTGTGCCTTGTCAGAATTCGGAGTAACGCATCGTGGCACGTTAGGTACTCTTCAACTGAGCGGCTGAGATACGACGCCGAGCCTAGCCATGAACCTAGATCTTGTGGATCAGGCCTCGCCGTGGAGCTCTCGCAATGTCCAGGAAGCTGGCCCTAGAACTAGTTACTGCCTCTAATGTCTATGCGAGTTGACATTCGCGCCGGGCTGGAATGCTGGCGCACGGTGCGCCACGCGGTTTGTCAATCTTTCCTTCTGTTGTGGACAGGGGTCACGGTTGAAGCTTCCGAACTACGTCCAGCGCCCGTTCTTGGCGTGACGATCCTGACCTTGACAAGGAAGGCGGGATTGTTTAACATTTGATGTACGATCATATCTCACAGGAAGATGCCAGCCGCCCCCAGTACATGTTTTTGCCCATGGCCTAACACATAAATATATTAAGTGAGAGCCCAGGTCCGACCCTCTCTCTTTTGGATTGCATCATCGTTCGCTCGTTGTCCCTCACTGCAGCGCGCATCCCGGCCCGCAGAGTCCGAAGCTTAAGTGATCAAGCTTTCCTTAGCACCGCAGCTTGTCGGTTTTCAAGACCCCGCCGGCGTTCGTACTCCCAAGTCACCCTTTGAGAGATCTCGTTCTCTCCGATCCAGTGCCGGGATTCCGTTTCAGCTTCTGTTGCCCACTGCCCAGCATGCCGGCTCTCACAGCTCTCCTCACGGCCGCACTCGCGGCCGGTGCCCTCGCGGGCACCATTCCGCCTCGCATCGGCACCACTGACAAGGGCACCGCCTCGTTGACGCAGGTGCGCAACCCGCACTTCGTCCGGCACGGGCCCCTTGCCCTGGCCAAGGCATATCAGAAATACGGCGCGCCACTACCGGAAGACCTCAAGGTCGCCGTTGCCAATATCGTGCAGAAGCGCACGACGGGCAGCGTTGTCACGACACCGCAACAGTACGACGTCGAGTACTTGACACCCGTCTCAATTGGCACCCCGGCTCAGACCCTGAACCTGGATGTCGATACAGGATCCAGTGACCTATGGGTATTCAGCTCCGAAACGCCTAAGAGCGAGGTGAGCGGCCAGACCGTCTACACTCCCAACAAGAGCTCGACGGCCGAGAAGCTCGCCGGTGCCACGTGGGAAATCACGTATGGCGACGGCAGTTCGTCAAGCGGAGACGTCTACATGGATAAAGTCACTGTCGGCGGCCTTACCGTCTCGGCGCAGGCCGTCGAGGCAGCGAAGCAGGTGTCGGACGAGTTCACATCCGACAGCCAAAACGATGGGTTGCTAGGACTTGCATTTAGTACCATCAACACTGTTCAGCCCACGCGGCAGAAGACCTTCTTTGACAACGCGAAGTCGGCGCTTAACTCGCCCATCTTCACGGCCGATTTGAAGGCTGGCAAGCGTAAGTGCCTTCTAATCCATGACCAAGCTCATGGCCGGAACCCTCGACTGACATCGGAGCGCAGCGGGCCACTACAATTTCGGTTATATAGACACAGGCGCCTACACAGGCAGCATCACCTACACGCCGGTGGACAACAGCCAGGGCTTCTGGATGTTTACGTCTAGCGGTTACGCGATCGGATCAGCCAGTTTCCAGAGCACCAGCATTGAGGGTATTGCGGATACGGGTACGACGCTGTTGCTGCTGCCCGACAGTGTGGTTACTGCTTACTATAAGCAAGTGAGCGGGGCTAAGTACGACAGCTCGCAAGGTGGCTACGTTTTCCCGTGCAGCATCACACTACCCAACTTCGTCGTCGGGATTGGCAGTACTAGGATTACCGTTCCGGCCAAGTACATTAACTACGCGCCCATTGATTCCACCGGCAGGACCTGCTTTGGCGGTGTCCAGAGCGACTCTGGTATTGGCTTTGCTATCTACGGTGATATCGCGCTCAAGGCGGCGTTTGTCGTCTTTGACGGCGGCAAGACTCAGCTTGGATGGGCGTCCAAGACGCTGTCGTGAAGAGTCATGGAGAGGTGATGCAAGTGCAAGGAAAACACCTGCGTTGAGAGCAACTCTTGTTTGTGATCTCGGGATGTCGCAGAGTATTACCGGCACTGTCTATAACCGTCTAGCTTCATGTACTTACTACCTCTAAAGACCTCCATCTTTATGCTGCGATGCGGGTATTGTTGGTTTTCGTACATCTTAGGATCAGCTGTTCTGCTGGGCGTTGGATGATAAGTACCTAGGCTATGATGGGTATGATGGGTATAATAAAAAAGACATGATTCATTGCTTTGTTTAGTTACTCTGCATCGTCCCATATATGCGGAAACGGCTGTGTCCACCGACAAAGCGCCTGATCCCCAGCAGCAGGACCCAGCAGGGAGCGCCTCGTCGTATTACCGACTGGCAGATGTATATCACTCCAAACACCGTGACTCAAAAAGAGACGGGTGGGACGGTTGTATAGCCACTAACTTGTAGGACTCTCCCGCCGGGAATTGATTCCTCTCGAGCGGAGTCTGAGATGACAAGCTCACATACTGACCACTATACTACGGGAGACTGAAGATCTTGTTCGTGGGTGTTGGCACCCACGTAGAGAGAGGTCTCGGATACCGGGAGTCGAACCCGGGGCTGTTGAGTGACGGACACATTCTTCCTCCATACCCGATGATGTCGACGTGGATGAACTAACCCAATTCTTGCTCGCGGCAGAGAGAATTGAGGATAAAGAAAAAGACAGATAGAAGAAATTTCTGTAGGTTCAAAAATGAACCAGGTCGTGCCCGGGTTCGAACCGGGGTTGTTGGAAATTTGAATTGTTTCAAAATCCAAAGTGCTAACCGCTACACTACACAACCTTAACATCCGATTGGTCAGTGTCGGTTTAGAAAGACACTTTATAAAGGGGTATTTATTATCATAATAACGTGTAAGTTGTCCAGTTAATAACTTCGTCGTTACGCGACGATGTAACTTAAGTAATTGAGTGTAAAGTATAAGTACTTATAATTAAATGATAAAAGGGTAATAAGTTTTAAAAAGGAAAGTAAAAATATAAACATATTATAAAGTATGTAATAATAGTCATATAATTAAGGGGCGAGATAAATAAGTATTATAGCTTAAAGGTAAGTAAGTATTTATCTTTATTATAGTGTAAGCCCCTTTAACAAGTTTAAATTTCATGTGATGATGGTGGTCTTCTATAGGTAACTAGGTAGTGTGCAATGAATCCATAGGTACTGAGCTTATCTTTCTCTTCAGTAACTGGCTACTTTAAACATGATGCGGATTTAGGTCCCGTTAATCACGAATCTTATGTTAACGTTAATATGCGGAGCCGCTTCACATCGACCTAAGTGCTCCCATCGCGTCGCGTATTAAAAGACCAGGAGTTAACATTATTAAAACTAGAACTAAGTTTACCTCTTCACCTAGTTAAATTACTTGCTGAACAGGCTGCCCGAGTCAAGCGTTAAGGCTGACTGACCGACGATAACGGATTGATGTTGCCGCACTGCCTGTGAATGTAGGTGAACGATCTTGAAGCGCGCCTTAACCAGGTCGGAGTAAATGGATCATGGGTCGTCTTTCTGTTAACCCTCACGCTGGCGCAGCAGACTCCAGTCTGTTGCACCCGTCGATAAAATCCCAACCAGTGTGCATTGCCAATCGAACTCCCCGCTCGAGCTTACAGTCAGGTGAAATCTTTACACCTTACTTTACTTATGGACTGCCCGCTCGCAAGTCATGGAGCCCGCCGTGATACACACTCACACCGTTGGCCCGGGGTTTTCCAAGGCTCTGCGGACGCGGGATGGTTTGTGGGGCCGGGTGCAGCGATCCGACCGCACCGACATCAACACTGTTCCCCTTGCCTGCCTTGGATAGGGCGTAGTCGCCAGAGTCGAAGTATTTCCGCTCCTTGAGATGTCTGGCGAAGTGGTCAGACTGGGAAGGAAGCCTGCCATACAGGCGCAGAAGCCGCAACTCTTCAGGGGACAGGGACCACAAGCTGTTAGCTGCCCTGGCTTGATTATGAGTCCAGGTGTGGGGATATTGTGCAATAGCTGATACTTACATTGATGTCAACGTTGATTTTGCTTCCACGGAGGTCCATGCTTGACCAGGTGTTCATGCGATGTGACGTGTAGTGTAAAGAACTCGATGTGACTTATTACTAAGCGCAATGGAGCCAGATGCTTTTCGATAACCAACAGAACGATCAAACACCGGTCAAGTAGAATAAGTGGGCTCGCGTTCTGTATATATACATACAAGCCCAAGGCAGAGATGCAGGGCCAGTCAGGCCAGAGACAACAAACAAAGCTCACTTGGCGTTCTCGCATCTTCTACATGTAATATGTGGCACCACGGCTCAACTTCAATTGGTCAACTTTAACCCCGTGACCTGCCGATCAGTACATGTCAGCCAATCGACTGACAGAGTTTGGCCTTGTCCGTTGCCTTTTCCGGCTGCAGCTATCGTCCCAGTTATCCCATGGGCCATGGACTGCCCATGTCCGTGCACGACACGGATGCATCCAATTAGAATCCAGCGATATGAACTACTTCAATTCCCTACTAATATAGCCTATGCCACTTGTACATACCAGCAAACATCGCTATTGCATAGAGGTACCCCGCAGTTCTCGCAGCCATCCCTTTAAACGTGAGCAAGCTCAATTTCTTGGCACGATTAGCGGAATCAATTTTTGGCTGACGAGATAAGGTGGTGCTTAACCGTGTTTTTAGCGGCACCCAATCGCGTCCGTTCCAAAACCCTGTTGCCAAGAAATTGAACTTGTTCACGCTTAATAAAGGGATACCTGTTAACACTGTCAATTGAGGTACCTAGGTATCCAAGGATTGTCAAGGGTGTTGCGCACGGGCCATGTTAGAAAAGTGGTGTATTGGTGGCAGTCCATGGGATATTTCCCTTGTTCTAAAAGACATCGGTTGTAGACTAGTAGCTGTTCCATGAAAGCGGTATGACTCCCACTGGTCCGTATATGAAGCCGGCGATGCCCTGATCCGACTTTGCGTTCAAGTTCTCCCCCTATTCGAGTGCTAGCACCAAGATAGCTTCTTGTCATGTATTCTCTACCATGTCTGATAGCGGCCTCTAGTTCGTGCGCAGCAGGATGGGATTCTCTCCGCGAGTGGTATAAGGATGTCTGAAGAATGACGTTCGAGCCTCTCACGTGTCTCTTTGGCACGTCGAGTACGGTGTATTAACCATCTGATGGCCTAAACAGTGACATGCTTGCACCTGTCCAGCACAACGCACTCGAGAATGCCGCAAATCGTGGTCCAGCACGGCCAACCCCGCCGGGTTTCCGACCCGTATATACAAGAGAAGAACAGCCGAAAGAAAATGGAGATCAAAGGGATGCTGCCGGCCCTCGTGGGCAACCCCAACTCCGCCGCGTTTTAGTAAGTCGCTGAGCTCTGTAGCCCTGCGGCAGATACACGTTAAAATACTTGCTTCTATACAAAAGTTTCGAGCTCGAACTGGCATGTTCTGCATTATTATCTTTGTGTCATGCGCCGCTCACAGTTCCTGATCCGTCATGGAAGAGCAAAAGCGGCCACTGGCCCGCATGAGAGGACGTCACGCCGGCAACGGCCATGGTGTCTGTCTGGTTGACTTGGTCGACCAGGCCTCCGGCGCCGACATCGCCAGGCCGTCCCGACCCGAGGGTAAGTAGAGCGTTCGCACTGTACCGGTCCTGGCTGTCAGCGATGGCGGCAGTCCAGTCATGCCAAGTGTTTCCTGCATTCTGCGCCATGAGCTGCGCCTGTGGCCGCCAATCATCGCCTGTCTGCCCGGTGACGTGCTGTGTTGCTTGTGATGCGAAGGCGACGAGGGGGTTTGGCGTTGGCGTGACGTGTTCGACCGTGTTGGGTCCTCCCGGAGCGGGAGCAGCTGTTACAGCTGGGTTCGTCGGGTAAATGTACTGGCCGCTGTCGGTCGGATCGTAAGAACCCCCGGCACTCATGCCGTTTACGTTTTGATGCGTGACAGGGCCGCCGACAGCTTGTTCGCCATAGTTAAGGGTTGGGTACGGAGTTGTAGGGCCCCCGACGGCGGAATCGTAATAGCCGTTGCCATTGGTCGTGCTTGTCCGGTGGTCACCAGCGTTGATTGGATTCGGCGGAGGAGGAGGAGGAGGAGGAGGAGGAGGAGGGGGGGGCGGGGTGCTGTTTGTCGCATGTTTCGGAGTGATTGCAGCTGGGAGAAAGGGTGAGGCTGACTGTTGCTTGATGCGACCCTGTTGGGGAGGCGTGCCGTCTTTCTGCTGCATGTCGTGTTCGATCCAGCCAATGGTCCGCTCGATAATAGTGCGAACGTCATTTGCCAGTCGATTCCCCGTGCCTGCTCTGGGATTAGCGACGATACACAATCAGCGAACATCACTCCTCGCTTCGACCTACCAAGGAGTTGCCCAATTTCCGCAATGATCCGTAGCCAGAGCACCATGTTGTCCCGCAGCGTCGAGATCTCGTAGCTTGAAACGTCAAAACGCCTCTCCCAATGGGCCACCAACGTCGAGAAAATGGCGGCGACATATACTGACAACTGGTACCATGTCGTATCAACTGATTTCTTCTTCAAGAGCTCGCCAACCACCTTGAGGAGTTTCCCTGCAGTCTCCTCGCAGATCCTCGTGTTGTCGGCACAAAACTTGGGGTCGTTCGTCATACATACCGAGGGGTGTCTGAGACAAAGGGTGAACTCGAGGCAGAAGGCCTGGGTATAGAGTGCGAATATCTGGCTGCTAGGCTCGCATGTCTCGTATCTGAGTTCATCCGGCAGGTTGTCCAGGATGTTGCGTATTCCCACTTCTAGTGCGCACACCACCTCCACATACTTTTTCGGATCTCGCCGCACGCTGTAGATGTTGGAGTACATCTCCATGTACAAGGGCACGACCCTGAACCCCATCAGTCCGACCATATAGTTGCAGTGGCCGACCTTGGAAGGGTCCAGGATTCCGTCTTCCCCGAGGTACTCGTCCGGGACGGCCATCGGAAACTCGACGTCGAACTCCTCCAGCGTGATGGGCATGGGCCTCCCCAGTCGGCCATTCAACGTGACCATTATGCCGAGGATGGCCCACCACACTCTCTTGCGGATCTCGTTCTCGAGGTTTGTTCCGCCGCCCGGCACCTTGACGGCCCGGTGCAGGTTCAGCTCGATGGCCTTCATCACAGCGTAGTGTGTGATCATGGAGGAGCACCCGGGCTTCGGGAAGTTACGCGTGTGTGATGTGATCATTGCCAGGGCTTGAACCGCCGTCACAGTCTGGGAGATGGCGAGGTCAAAGAACTTGCTCAGACACCAGTGGTAGTGCTTGTTGGAATGTTCGTTCAGCTGTGCATACTTCTCGGGCTCTTCCCGGTTTCGTATGCCATACTGGAAGAAAATGGTCGCGAAGACCATGTGGACGATGACCAGCTCGGCGACCGAGGCTTTGTATGACGGGTCGTCGTAAATGCGGGTCAACTGCATCGGGGTCAGCTAGCGCCGGCAAGCACAGAGATGGAGGTCTACTTGCGAGCTGGAGGAACGAGGGCTTGTGGAGGACTGGGAGGAACGGCTGGACCATCAAGAAATACCACTCGACATATTGGAAGGCGTCCTGCCTCGCCGGCAGCTCGACATTGCCAAGAGGAGGATTGACATTGAGCGCGGACTGCAAGAACGCCATGACGGACTTGTTGTACAGCGGCGATCCAATCGGCGTCCCCGGCGGAGGCTCATCCATGTCTGGCGCATCGAAGGACGTAATGTCGATGGTGGTGCCCAGAATGGACAGCGTGGTCCCCTTAAAGGAGCTGAGTGGTTCGCTGTCCGAGCATACGCCCAGATAGCTGTCCGTGGGCCTCGACTCGAGCAGAGAGTATCGCGTGTACGCGCTGGACGAGGAAGCAGACTTGGGCTCGCAGTTTTTGACCCAGAGTGACCCGACCTGTTGCCATTGGCCCTTTGACGACAGGTCCTGCACAGGATGCCCCATGTCGTCGAACGCGACACTGGGCGGATACGGCGTCGAGTAGCCCGGCGGCTGCCAGGGCAAGACTTCAATCCCATTGTCCTCCAACAGCTTTTCCAGTTCGCGAATATGGTTCAGCATGCTCTTCTTGTCGCGTTCGAGCTCCTCCACATATCCTCGGCGGTCCGTGCGGCCGGTGACGCGATCGGTAACGAGACATTCGAGACTCTGGCTGTTGCAGTGGGAGCAGCCTCCGGGGAGCGCATCGCAGCGAATCTTTCGCACCTGGGGTTGGGAGAGCGCTTTAGTACAGAGACTTCACAGAGCGCGCGCAACAGGGGTCAATTGCCCACTGCCAAGGCGCGGGATCGCAGTCGCGCCAGCGATTCGTGCAGAAAACCGCCGAGAAAACCGCTGAGCGAAGGGATACGGGGCCCGAGAAATTGCGCACCTTGCATCGATCGCATGCCTGCCCCGTCCGCGTGTACGACTGCAGCTTGCTCTTTACCACGTTGGAGAACTCTTCCGGACCGCGGTCGAGACGCGGGACCTTCACCTTGGAACCCGGGGGGCTGTCAGATGGGCTGTCGCAACTGACACTGGATCGTTTGGGAGGACGGCCTTGAGGCATGTTGTTTTCGCGGGCACTGGCGATTGTCCAGTGGCTGCTGTGTTGCCGTGCCGTGCCGCACCAACACCAGCGGCGAGGGCGGTCTTCAATCGATCCCGCGACGCTCCAATTTCTCAAGATCGTGGTGGTTGAATCCCGTCTAAGTTGAAGGTGCAGGGTTGGACGGGGTTTGCCGTTGCTTGGTGAAGGTTAAGATGGAGAATGCCGTGGTTATGGGCTTTAAAATCCTTTGGTAAGGCTTTTCCTCCCTCGCGTCCACAGCGTCGGGTTAAGGCTGTCACACTGAACAGTGGGGTGTAAACCAGAACACGACCTCCTTCCTTGTCACGCTCTTCTCGAGCGGGATCCTGGGCTACTTGGCCACCGCTGGGACTTATCTAACCTCTCCGTCCTGTAGGCACGTTTTAAGAGCAGGCCTCGCACTTAGGAGACATTATGATGGAGGATGAGGAACCTGAGGAGCGAGTCCTTGCGTAAACTGCCTTATTCTACCACACTCTACCTAGGGGGGCGGCTGCCCTGTTAGGGAGTTGGTAGTAACGGAGCACGGTATTCGCTAAAGTTCTCTGCCGCTGTCAAGGCTACGTGCCAGGGACCGTGCTCCAGAAGCTCCCACGCACAACCTCATGACTTCAGAAAGCGGGGCTGCGAAACGCGCAGTAATTCGACCGAGGTGCACCATAGTACATGGCTGTGAAGTTGTCACGGATATGAATATACTGCTTCGGCGTAGTCAATCGATCGCCTTTACTCCGCACGGGTTATATATTGAAGCCGGCTGACTTGTTTTCGCGCGTCCTGCTATCTGCCCCAACCCCCTTGTACGTAAGGTACCTGGCAAGCCTGGCACAACATGGTCACGGAATCAACTGGTCACAGTGGGTCTGAGACTTCGCGATCCTACATGTGCCGTACCTGTAGTGCAATGAAGCGAAGAGGGAACTCAAGTAAGGCCGTTGCTGAGCCATTTCAAGATGTTCACATAAGATCTAGTGCACAGGCTACAGCAAGTTCGACACGTTGCAGATGCCGTTGGAACTGTTCCGTCTCGACTGATGAGCATTATAGGTACCGTATAAAACTGGCCCGAGTTTTAAATGGATGGGGGTGGTGGTTGACCGCGTGCGATAGTTAGTGTTGCTTATGCTAAGGGGAGTTAAGTGCTCTGACAGCAGCGGGAGCACCCTGTGTTAGGGGCTGCAATCGACATGAAGAGAGAATGCCTAACTATATCATAGATCTGTTTAGGCTGTCGCCGGTTTTCTGAAAATACTTACAGTTAAGTAGATTGTGTTGCCGTGCGTCACTAATGTATGTAAGTATGCAACATTGTTCGCAATGCCACCTTTTACAGCCATTTCTGCCTTTAAAACTATCGAAACCTCTGGCGATAGATAGCTACAGGTTAATAGGGCGACAAAAAAGTAGACGCGGGCTAATTACGACATGCAGTCAATCGATAGCAACGCCTTAAAAGTTAGGTTAATGATTAACTACACTGTTAGCGATTAATCCGTACCTACCCGCGTTCACTTTTTATCGCCCCCTTTACACGTCCGACCGGGCAGTGGGCTGCAACACATTAACGCGGACTTCGCCCATTTATTAACAGATTTCCCTAGAGTTAAGTTCAGCATTGCGGTAGTTTCTTTTACGTAAACAGTTGTATTTTAACAGATTAACTTAAAACTTCCACATATGTCTATTCGATATTAAGGTATGTATCTCCGGTTCCCGTGAAGCTCCCATGGCGGATGTGTTCATGGAAGGCTGTGCCGGCCAGCAAGTGCTTTGTCCCATCTCGCACTAAACTAAAAAACGCGCAAGTATTCTAATTGGTCTTTTACCCCTCCATTTATTTATTCCTAGGCTTCTGCCCCTCTACGCACATGTTAGAGGATCTCGACTTTTAGCCCCTCGATTGGCAACCCTCCCTACATCTCGAGAGCAACCGACAACCTCCAAGTTGCTTGCTTATTGACCAAAGGTAGTGGGCGATGGACTTTAAGATTCCTTTCGTCAGCTTACCGAAGAGCTTATTCCACCACCGACTTTCCTAGGTTGAAGCGCTTTCGGAAAGCTGCACCACAACACTACACAATGACGCTCGAAACACTCACGCTCGAGCTCCTCCCTCCGACGTGGCGCGTTCACGCAGCGTTCTTCAAAGGCGTCGTGAACTCCGAGTTTTTGCAGGAGCAGCTGCTGGGTAGAAATGCCGAGTTCGAGTACGCCTTTATCGACGCGTCTGCGATCGTCTCACGGCAGCAAGTTCTGTCGGCCCTATTTAACGTCGCCGTAGTTGCAGAAACCGGCGGTCTGCAGACGCCGAATGTGCATTCTGAGGTCGTGTGCTCACTCAGCCCGGGCAAGAACGCAAGTTCCTTCCATGTGTCTTGTTCCCCCTTAGTTATGATCGCCGCTCCGGTCCGTGTTCTGATCTCTTTGATCTTTTATGGCTGACCGTTTGTAGATTGCAGAAGCCTATCGACGATGGGGCATAACGCCCGGGACTACCAAAGACATCATAATCCTCAAGATACTGACGCTGGAACCTAAGTCAGAATGTCCTACCGCCGACGACGTCTGGACACATCTCCGAAAGCACGTCGACGGGCGTCCTGTGCCGCTGACCGATGACGAGATTGATGGATCAACGGACTGGGCAAAGGTGCGCAAATATTATAAGCTTAACGGCGCCCCCGCGCTGGAGGGTATTCAAGACGATGCAGGACGCAAGAAAGAGGCGGAAACGCTCATCATCACGAGCATGGCCTTGCGGGGTTTGTAGGACGGTTCATCGAAAAAGACAGGCTTGTGTTTCCATAACCGAAACGGCATGCTGTGCATTTGTAAGAACTCTAATCTATCACTGCGCAAGGTATCATAACTGTCGTCGCGAAAGGGCATGGTTGACGCACGGCCATGCCTGCTCATATTCTTCATGATTTGGGGCATTCATGTCAAGCCAAATAGGGCTTTAGTTCTCCTCACCAGCTCGGCACGCATCGCATCTCGCCCGCTCCGTGTCCGCTGAACGGCGTCGCGGTTCTCCTGCGCCCGCCGCAGCAAATACTTCATGCACTCGCCAGTCGAGCCCCAGACCAGATACTTGTACGCCTGAGGCTTGTAGGTGCTACTATCACTACCCGCCGCATCATTCGTCGACACCAGCTCACAGCTGACCTCGTCCGCCATGCCTTGTAGCTGGGCGAACGCGACCTCGGTGCTGCGATCGCCAGCATCTAGAGTTGCCCGCGCCTTCAGAACCGAGTCACGGTTGTGCGACGCCAGCACCATGTTTACGCTGGGAAACACCGGCTTGCCATCATTATCACGCGCGGGTGGTGCCTGAAGCGGCGCAATCCATTGTCGACGCAGCAGCGCGTCGGCGATGGCGTCATAAGCGGCATCCGTCTCAGCCTTGGTGTCATAGATCAGATGTCGGGGATCCGAGCCCAAGTATGCCCCACGCACGAGCTTGACGCCTAGCGTGAAGCCTTCGTCGTGGGCTACAGCCAGGTGACGGCTCAGCGTGGCCGGTGTTGCCTTCAGATAGGCCTGATAGGTACCGTAGACGACGGCGCGGTCTTGCGTGTTGTACTTGCGCATGTAATTGAGCGTCCAGTCGTCAATACCGGCCTGGACAGCGTGCTGCTCCGCGTCGAAGACCAGACGAACGCCACGTGAAGCTGCAAGCTGGCAGATATTGTCGATAGCGGCGGCGAGCGCCTCCGAGGGCGGGAGGCGTTGTGATAGGGTGTAAAGTGCCTGGCGCCCCGCGCCCGTGAACTTGAGTGCTACAAAGTCGCCCCGTGATGCTAACATGACGGTCTCCATTGTGCCGGCCGCCCACGGGTTGATCTCGGTGCGAACGCACTCCTCCGCAGCTGCTCCTTCTCCGCACGATGCGAGATCGCAGGTCTGTGCCTCTGTGAGCACGACCTCTTTGGCATAGCCGAGTATGACGCCGCTGAAGCCAATCCTCTTTAGTGACTCGATAGTCCGTCTCACTTCCGACCCGTTTTCGCCGGCGCAGAATTGAGCGTAAAAGGTCTTCTTCAGAAAGTACCGCAGGATGGGGTTCTTGTCCGGGTTGAGTATTGGGTTGGTAGTATGAGCTAGCACTGACATGATGGCGAGAGATGGAGGTAATAACAAGGGCGACGACGAAATGCTTGTGATCGTCAACGAGCGAAGGATGTTGGCCAACGGTAGCACAGCCAACGATGAAGTTCTTGCCATCTCCGACGGCTGTAGATTTGGGGGCCTAGATAGAACGGTAGGCGTAGCATCGAGGGCCATGTTGTCTGAGGATGAGGTTCTTTTGAGGGACGAGTGGAGCGATCGTGCCGGAGATATCCCAGCATGGACGATCTTACTTGGCCGCGGGAGTGAACAAGACGCATGTCCTTTGACAGAAGTAAACGGGGCACAAACGACTTTGGTCGTTGTTGCTAGACCAGTGCTTTGAGCTAATGGGCCGCGGGCACACAGTCTGAAAGGACGAACCATCTTCATCAGCGCCGACGTTTGTCAAGCAGCAAAGGTGGTTGTAGGTGGTGGATAGAACAGTTTCAGAGTGGACAACAGAAACAGATGTTGCCAACGCGCTTTGAATTGGGACCTTACCGACAGTAAAATATCTCCCATTGATGATCGTCCCTTTTATCTCCGACTCTCGCAATGGCTGCAACTGGAAAGCGCCAGAAACCGGCCAACTGTCGGAAATGACGCCAGAAGCCGATTTGCTATCAGCATCCCAATGTCCTTTGTCAAGGTTTCCTTCGGACGTGGGTGATGATGTTATGCACTGGTCCCTTATCGATCGTCACGTGGACGTGCCGTCAACGCCGCTGATAGCCGACACCATCGGCAAATCAAAGTTTTGACTCCATGTTGAACAACGCCAATGCAACAAGACCGAGTGGAAAAGAGCCACGGGGAGTGGGGTAGCCAAGCTACTGCAGCATTGTGCAGTTCGGCCGCAGCTGGACGGCCTTCTCAGAGGTGTTCAGTCCGATTGAGCGAGGTGCCTAGCGGGGTGGGGACGATGTGTCAACTAATACCGTGGGTCATTTCGTCGGATGCTCGACGGCTTAACGCCCACGAAAAATCGGCCAAAATATGTGGGAGCCGCCGCATTCTAAGCCCATGGCAGATGGCCATAGTCTGATGCGGCTCATGTCGGCGTAAGTGTGAAAAGGAAATACTCGTAACCAGGCCGCAGTCGGAAGGTGATGGTGATGCATGATCCACTCCGGAAGAGCTCTCAATCTCAGGCAAACCGTTTAGAGAAAAGGAAGGCCCCCGCGCTACAATCCGATCATTGCCGTCTCCCTTCCCGAGCCAGTGCGCAATGTCGTATGGGGATGGGGTAGCTGGATACGGAACTCTGTCAATTGGCCATCAATTGGCCGTCTTGCAGGGTCGCCAAACGGCAAGTTGAGGCGTGGTCGGAACGCGGCGGAGAGCAGGAGTCTCGTTAGGACGTACTCTGTCGTGGGCTCTCTTCTCCAGTCATATTGTGTCCAAATCTCCGCTTGAGAACGTCAACATATCTGATCGAGCGACCCCTGGCGACCCCGGCGAGATCCTGCAGCCCTCCAAAGATAAGTCCGACGACGAGGGCGGTTTTGGTGGTTCGGGCGGCCATAGGCAGCGAGAATCGATCTGCAGCAACAAGGTAGAGTCAGTAGAGACTCGAGCGAGTGAAATCCTTCCGCCGAACAAGCAAGGGGGTCTTGCATACTCCAAAGACTAAAGCCTCCAGCAACAGTGACACAGGCCGTAACGGTGTTGAGAAGATCGGCCGTCCTTCGATACGAGTCAAACATGTGCTCTATCCCAAACATGGCCGTCGTCCAGAAGCACACTTTGGCCCCCATCCTGAGGCCCTCGCGTAGTCCGCCGTAGGCGACGTGGTAATTCTTGCTTTTGTGGTAGAGGAACCAACCCGTCGTAGTAGTCGGGAGCTTGTGAGCATGCTCTGCTCGGAATCGCAAACCAGCCATTTTACTGCCTTGCGCTGTCCCTAAGCCCAGCCCAACAAGAAAGGAGAGACCTGAGGCAAGTGGGATTCGAAAGCCCGCTGGGATGGAGAGCCGTGAGTTTCTGTAAAGCTCGTCGATTTCTGACTGTGTCGGAAATCGCCCTTCGGCCCGCGCAGCCTCGATTTCCTGTGCCGACACCATCGTTTCATGAATGCGCCGCGGGTATGTGAGAGGAAAGCGCCCTTGTCAAGCAGTCTATGTTTAGGTGCAACAACCTGGAAAGCAGTTCAGTTGTCGTAACGCGGAAACGCAGCGTCCCAGGGCGGACTGGGAACTGTGGGGAACAGACGAGTTTTAGTGTGGCCCGAGCTCCTGCCCCGGCAGCGCGGGTCGTAGTATATCAACCAAGGGTTCCCATTTACTAAGGTACCCCTCCATGTCATTTTGGATCCATCCATTCGCATTCTGTCACTGACCATCAATTCTGGTCAGCCCGCGACGCATTATCGTGTTATTTGCGCCCGGAGACGACTCACCGAAGAAAACCTCTGAACGGACAGCTACTAGTTCAAGCGACGTATCGCAACAGTCAGGCAACCAGGATGGTAAAAATACCTCAGCCTTTCAGCTCCATAGACAGGCCATCGGGGCAATCACATTTCCAAGTTGTAGCTGCCTACTAACATTGGCATAGCCGCGCAACACGAATCACCCCGTTGACAGTCCCGAGATCACGATCCGCATGAAACACGGCATACACACCATCTTCATGTTTGTTGGGCTGGACGACTCTTTCTCAAAGATAACTGACGAGCTCCTTACGATACTGCGAGATCTCTATCCAGATGGCCTGACAACCTCTATCCATC
This sequence comes from Diplogelasinospora grovesii, assembly GCA_033297225.1. Lineage (NCBI taxonomy): Eukaryota > Fungi > Ascomycota > Sordariomycetes > Sordariales > Diplogelasinosporaceae > Diplogelasinospora > Diplogelasinospora grovesii. The sequence continues at coordinate 51,715 of MU853891.1, read as the reverse complement.
CTCCAAAGCAAACATCGGTTCCAGCCTCGAACACTGAAGTCAGAGTGGTTTACGGTCTACCGAAAAATCTGAGTAATCTCTCGCTCGGCTGGGAGAGATTCGACGTCAAAGAGACCGATCGACCGTTCGATAGGAGCGAGCTTAGAAACAACTGCTCAGTGGCTTTTACCCTGATCGGCGCTGGCGAGCGGGACGAGAACGCGCAGTTTGAGGTGGAAATACCAACGTTGGAGGACGGCTTTGCTAGTGCTAGCTCTAAATGATTCGTTCGTTCGGTTCAGGGTCGTTTGGGGCATTTGGGCCTGAGAATGCTCAAGGTTTGTATGGCGTTAGGGGTTACAGAAGAAAACTGTACGTGCTATATCGAAGGCTTATAGAGTTGGACTGTTTGGCAAAGGGTATTGATTTGACTTCAGACACAAGGTACGTCATCTGTTTCTCATCATCCTAATATTAGGCGTCAGGGTACCTAGTAAGAGACACGACATGAAGAACGATGGCGCAGTGTCATTTAACAGTAAATCCAGTGAAAGCCGGACATCGACATGGTATGTATTTCCACATTAGTAACCAACGTAACTCTAGATGGTCTTGACTGAATTATTCAAACATCCGTCCGAGAGTCGAGGCTGCTGTAGGTTGCATCTTCCGAGATGCAGTCACTCTTGTTACAGAAATTGTAGGCGTTAGCGCATGTCCTACAATCCATCATAGATTGTGGCGAAGATCACGATCGCGGATTTTTACCCTTGTGAGAACTTGTGGCGCAAAACTCCAGGTAACGCCCACATCCACCCTACCCTTGCTACATGGGATGCTTGACGGACGGAAGCCTGAGTTCCTGGCTCTGTACCGCTAAGAAGATTTGTGACGAGTCGGCTCTTCCTCTAGTGACCAGTTGCGGGATACAGAGAAGTGAGAAAGCATTGCGATAGTCTCGCTTGCGCTGGAAATTCCCAAAGAAGATACTGTGTATTAATTAATACCTAGTTTGACTTTAATCTAAAACCGTCTCTGGGAGGCTGACTTCTGGTCTGGATCGTCTGGATCGGGATTACCCGAAGAATAGCCAGTAAAGTACAAGTACATACATACGTAAACGTACATACACAGTACCGGTAGTCCGTACTCCAGGTATCCTTGGCGCGTGCTTGGACTCAGCAACCCGGCAGGCCCGCCGCCCGCACGCATCGGCAGGTGAACCCGCGTTTTAGCGCCTCGGCCTTTATCGTCTCAGGGGTTGATCTCAAAACTTCACAGGATCCCTTCTCGATGCTTCCGTATCACAGCACCGTTTACGAAGCTGCGATCCTTCAATACCAGGACGCTTTTCTTGCACAAGCTGCCAGAGCAAGAAAGCTTGCCTCATGCCGCCGTCTACATGACCCCTCTGTCCCCTACGGCGATTCTTCGCAATGGCTTGCGAGTCCTTCTTCCTGTGTCAATAGCCCTGACCATATACCTCTACCTGTTTCCCGTCTTCAACACATGTGCTTTTCCTCTGCCACCACAACGCAATGACACCGCCGCCGACACCGGCAAGGCCGCCTACCGTGAGACAACAAAGCTTCACTGGCCGTTTGCCGTGAACAGTAGCAACGACACGACCTTTTCCTCGCGGAAACTCGCCCCGTTCCGTTTGCTTGCGCTCGGCGATCCCCAACTCGAAGGCGACACTTCAATTCCCACCTCCTATGCCGGTATCTTTCCCCATGTCGCGAGTCTCTTCCGCCATGTGACGTTTCGATCAAGCCATTCTTCCCTTCGACAGCGAGTTCGTCAAAGCCTGCACGACATGGTAGACATCTTCCTTGAAGATGTCTTCGACACAATCGAGTCGGTTCGGAAGCGCATCGACTTGTTTGGAAACGACTACTACCTCGCTCACATCTACCGTACGGTGCATTGGTGGACTCGGCCGACACACGTAGCCGTTCTTGGTGACCTGGTGGGCAGCCAATGGCTGGAGGACGACGAGTTCTTCCGTCGCGCAGACCGGTACTGGACGCGCGTCTTCCGCGGTGGCGAGCGTGTTCCTGACGCGCTGGCGCTGCAGCCGGCCGACGAGTATGAACTGGCCGGGTATCTTGGTGACCCCCTTAACGAGGCCGATGGCTGGACGCGCCGCATCATCAACGTGGCGGGGAACCATGATATTGGGTATGCCGGAGACATCAACGAGAACAGAACGGAGCGCTTCGAGCTCGCGTTCGGCAAGGTCAACTACGAGCTGCGCTTCGAGCTGCCCCTGGCGAATGCTACCCTCGCCGCGTCGGTCTTTGACGACGGCAACAATGGCGACTCGGATCGGCTGGTGCCCGAGCTGCGCATCGTCGTGCTTAATGACATGAACCTCGACACCCCGGCCGCGTCGACAGACCTGCAGGACGCCACATATGCCTTCATCAACAGCGTTATCAACACCGCCTCGGCGGTTGAGTTCAAGGGGCACTTCACTCTCGTACTGACCCACATCCCGTTGTACAAGTCCGAAGGCGTGTGCGTGGACGATCCCTTCTTTGACTTCCATGAGCACGACGGCACGCTCAAAGAGCAGAACCAGCTTAGCGCAGCAGCAAGCAAGGGCTTCTTGGAGGGTATATTCGGCATGAGCGGGGACACCAACGCGCCGGGACATGGACGAGGCCGCCGTGGCGTGGTACTCAATGGACATGACCACGAAGGGTGTGACACCTGGCATTTCATCAACCAGACGCAAGGCAGCAGCAGCGACGCACGCGAATGGGAGGTCAAGCGCTGGCGGCAGGCGCGGAACAGCGGCCTTGTCGGCCGGGATGGCCTCCCTGGCGTCCGGGAGATTACAGTGCGCAGCATGATGGGCGATTTTGGCGGCAATGCGGGGCTGCTTAGCGTCTGGTTCGACGAGGACAGCTGGGAATGGAGGCTAGAGTATGCGACCTGTCCGCTGGGGCGCCAGCACCTATGGTGGATTGTGCACATTTTGGATCTGATTGTGATTGTGGCCATCTTGTTGCATGCTGCGGCAGCGGTGCTGTCTGCTGCGGGGGTTGATGTGGATAAGGCAGTTGGCAAAGCAATCTCAGCGACCTGCGGGATGCTACGCAAGGGTAAGGGGGGCCCGTGTGTGCCCGCTCAAGCAGCTAAAGGACGAAGTGGCGGGGCCCAGGAGAAGGCAACCGTTGATGCACCATCTTAAGTCGCTCTCCATGGTACTGAATCCCCTTACCCAATACCCTCATCTTTTGTTTAGTCGTGCATATCTGGTTACTGAGCGAGGGACAATAAGAGGACAACAAGAGGACAGTCATAGAAACAATGTTAGTTGAACGAGTGTTTGTTTTTTTCTGCCTACGAACGAGAGAAGTTTGTCGGACCCTCAATTATCCAATCTCCGTTCAACGAGTGACACAAGCCTGGGAGTCTTGAAGACGAACACATCAATCACCGCAGCCATTCTCCCCGCGCCGTTTAGAGTCTTTCCGCTGTCGACGCCCTTCGAAAGTGTCCGGGCCCGGAGAAGCGGACAGGACGTTTGTGCCCTTAGCGTGGCAGTGGCAGTTGCTAAGAGATCCCATCCCGGTGCTCCGATCTGACTGGCCTTTAAGAGATGCAGCGCTGTTCGCACTCGGAGTTGGTCTCGCACTGGAAGCGCCTTCCACGTTTGTTAGCCTGGTTCATCATGTGCCTCGACTTCCTCTCCGCTGTTGGGGTCATAGGCCGGACTTACTGGACGGGATCAGACATCTTGTTGCATTCGCACCAGGTAGGGCAGTTGTCCCTCTGGCCCATTCGCGATCCGTGTTGGGTGACGGACTGAAACTGAGACTGCTCGCTGGGCTGCTGGTCCATTTGAGGCAGCTGACGCGACGAGGTGAAGCCCATATTTCCCTGCGGTGTGCTATGCTTGGTCTTCACTTGAGACTGCACCTGCGCGTTCATGCCTGTTGGCATCTCCCCGGACGAGCCCATCTTGGTACTCTGGTGGGTGTTCATCTGACTCGGGCTGTGCGAAGTCTCGATATCATTCATGCGAGTTGATGCCGTGTTGGTGGTGCCCTTGGTGTCCTTCATGAACACACCGCCCTCCCCCTCCTGCAGGGACATTGCATTGTTCTCGCGCGAGATGACGGTCTTGTGTTTCTGGACATCTCCGCCCTTCCCACCCTTCATTGTCATGTCCTGTTGATTGAACGTGTCCTTCTGAACAGTCCGCCCCTTGCCTTCCTGCGGGGTCATATCCTGCTGATTGAACCCGTCTTCCTCGATAAAACCCCCCTTGCCCTCCTGTAGGGTAGTACCCTGTTGGTAGTGCGTGTCCTTTAGGTTGGTCTGCTGGACACCTCGTCCCTGATGGCCCGAACCTGCGTTGAGGCCGCCCATATCAGTCGAATAGTGAACGTTCTTTACGTAATTGTTACGCTCAGCACCGCCCCCACGGACGGACTCTTTGCCCGAGTACCTAGTCGAGCCGGAGCCTGAGCCCATCTGGCCCGAGCCAATGGTGTTCTTCTGACCCCATGAGCTCCCCAGGTTCCCCAGCCCAGACGAGATTCCGTCCATCTTGGGCGACACAAAGCTAGACTCTCCATTGCCGCCACGGTTCATACCCGCCACGTAGCCCATGCCCCCCTGTGACTGGAGGTGGTTTCCCTCAGCAGGACCAGACCACTCGCGACCTTGAGTCATCGGGCTGGTGCTTCCCTGGTTTGGTCGATTCATATCACGGCCCGTCTGGGCCGGTGTGCCCTGCTGATCCACCTGTACGTTCTGCTTTGTGCCCACGTCAACTTGCCCGTTGCCCATCCCGCCGCGCTGCCCGCCGCCCAGAACGGCGGTGCATCGGTCGCTGGGGAGGTCCGAATTCTCAATGCATCTGGGCAGGGCCGAGCTAGTGGCCGCCAAGGTGAGGGCGAGAATGGCCGGGGTGAAACGCATCTTGATACCGTTCGCGGGTTTGATCCCTTTTCTTTGTTCGTGGGCTGACAGGGAGTGCGGGAGGTGATGAATGCTGTGACTAGTCGGCTGGTGATGTTGCGTGTGCCTACAAATTGATCCATTAAGGGGGGCATTGGCTGTTTATATGCCCATTGCAACAGCTCTGGTCACTCGTCTCCAATGTCTTTCTGCTCGTATCCACGCGCAATAGCGCGAAGGTTTTCCGGAAACAAGGTCTACCCACCGAGGCATTGCAAGAGCATGGCTTCACGGGAAAGCGAGCAACCGTGGATGAAGCTAATGTGCAGCCCTGACGGCCTGGACCGACAACTCTTGCGAACGAGTATATGCCGTGCCCTGAAACATCGCCAAAGAACCTCGCACGCGGCGCCATCATCTCACACCAAGTCCGCCAGTGTAACGTCCACAGGGACCGAAACCCTGAGAGGACAGAGTAGTATCGACGTCAAGGGCTCGGAAGAAAAGACCTTGCAGCTGCGCACTCTCAGTGACAATGTCTTCGCTGTCAGTACCTCGGGGGTGACATCCACCGGGCTAGCCAGCGTCACCGACAGCTAGATCCGTGTGTCTTCCGCCAGACCCAGTCCCTGTCACTTGGCCGATTGCTGTCATCTTGAGGTGGTGAGAGGGCCAGGTGAAGAAGATTCTTACAAATCTTTGGAAGGTCTGGCCCGAACCGGGCGGGTGAATGGTTGCTCGCAACCAGCGTGGTCGTCTCACGTTACTCATCTTGCCGAGGACCGGCATGATGATTCAGTGGTCAATCAACAGCGCTTCTTTTGCCGCGTTGTGTATGTACCCGGGGCATGTGCTGTACCTCCCGAAAGGTTTCCGTCGGGCGGGAGGGGCAAGTCTGACACTTGGCACCGAACAACTCATCCGAAACCGCTTAAACATCTCTGCATGGAATACAATCTTCCGAATGCGATGCTTGCCGTCTAAAGTATTCTACAGGGCTACCAAAGCCGCAATCTGACACATTATGTATACATATGAAGCCTTTTTATGTAGTTCCAACCCATTACCGATGCTCCATGCAAAAAAAAAAAAAAAAAAAAAAAAAGAGAGCCACAGCCGGAGTAGAGAGAGAACACAAGGCATACAGCCACCCCGGCCAAAAGGCTCAAATAAAAGCTAGAAACGTCGTCAAGTGGTGGTACAGATGAGGAAACAAGAGCTAGGCGTGCCACGATGCGCGGTTATGCCTCCTTCATGGGGGTTGTTGAGGCGTCGTTCTTGGGCTCCTCAGTTGGCTTTGCGAACCAGCTGGTAAAGGAGCTCTGCATGCTTTTCATGGCCTCTTTCTGGGCCTTCTCCTGTAACTCGGCCTCCTCTTTTAGCCAGGTTGCGCCGTTCTTGCGGATCTCCTCCTCCAGCATCAAGTAGTTCCGCATCCCGCGCTCTCTGGCAATATCCTGGAGCATCTTGCCCTTGGCCATGGCCTCGACCGGGTTTTCCTCGCCTTCTGTCACCATCAGGCTCATGTTGCTTGGCTTCAGTCCGAGGTGGTTGCTGAGCCAGCTCATGCCCCCGCCACCACTGCTGCGCGACGCTTTGCCCCGTTGAGCCTCGAGCTGCTTGTTAAACTCCGCTCTCGCGATCGCTTCCCTACGTGCAAACTCGGTCGGAATGTGCTTCCCTTCGAATGACTTGAGTACTTTGCGGACGTCGCCGTACTGCATCGTGTGGATGTATTCTAGGAACGGGATCAAGGCTACAAGCTCGTCGTCCTTGGGGTCGCCCGTCCATTTCGGGAGGATGATGGCGTTCTCGGGCTGAGCTCTGACGTGCTGCGCGTGCGTATCAATGATGATTACTTTGGACAGGTCGCGGTTAAGGTAGCTGAGGTCCTATGCGCGGGTCAGTACCCCAGGAGCGAGGGCTGGAACGGAACGGTGCAACCTACCTTGACGATTTCGCCGTCCTTGTACTTGGTGGCTTCCCGATAAAGCGGCCACATGATGAAGCGGTATGGATCGAGCTTGCGTACCAGCGGCTCCCCAGTGGCAAACGGGACAGTCGTGAACAAAACGAGCTCGTAATACTGGCTCAGGTAGCGCAGGAAGTAGTCCATGCCCGGCCGTTTCGCCAATCGCCAGCCGTGTTCGCGCGTCCATTCGCTATGTACGAGCATGTCCTCGAGACTGATGCACAACGTGTAGGGTCGTGCAAATGTGGGATCAGGATCGGGCAGTAGCTTCTCGAACGCGGGTTCTTGGTAGTATGTCATCGTCTCGCCCAGCCTGGCCATGGCCCGGTTCCACCAAAGCCCAAAGCCCCAGCCATTGGGCACCTCGGGGTGCTTCGCCAGTTCTTCCTCGTCCCAGTCGCGGCCCAAGTACACTGTCCCGCCCACAAGAGACAAGCCCGTCAAGGCGAACATCCAGTTGGCGAGCTTCTGCCTCCGACGTTCCGCAGACGAGACGTAGGCAGACGCTGGGAGCTCTCCTTTCCCTCGGCCACCACCGCCAGCCGCTGACCCCTCGTCGACCGCCGCCAACGACGATCGATTCGTGGCACCGGTCGTCTCGTACTCCAGCGTCGATGGAATCCCCTGTGTCAGATCGGGCAACTTGGAGAGATCAGGTATCGGCTCTTGCGATTCGCTGCCTTCTGGTGGTGGTGTTTGTTCATTGCGGAGCGACGGGTCGGTTGCCGACTTGGTTGCCGAGTCTGTGGGCCCATCAGACGATCGTGTGTTCGAGGAGTCGCTTGCAGGAGGTTGTGATGTCTTCGATGACGCCGAGGTCTGCGGTCGCCTGAACCTGGACGGCTGTGACTTGCTGTCCTTCGCCATTCCTCGCATCCATATCGCTGGCAGTGTTCTTTGCGCCAAGGCAGGAGATTTGGCGAGAGCTGCGGCTCGCACGCCCGCGGCAGAGCGTGCAGCGGCTCTTGAAAGCATCATGGCCCTGAATGCTTCGTGCAGCTCCAATTGAACGTCCCAGGCCGAGCTGTGTTCGTGACTATGGCCCAGCAATCAAGAGAATCCGCGTAATCGGCTGCAGTCAAGAAGGGAGATGCGCCCAAAAAAAATTGACAGCAATAGAATACCCTAGCTCTATCATGGATCCCGGCTCTGCCCAAAATTTGATAGTACATCTGAGCCGGCGACTGGATTTTCCACGCGCCGACGTGCACGGCCTTTGAATCACTCCACCAGCCGACGCCCGATTCTTCAGAAGCGGGGAATTTCGTCATGCTGAGTCTTTCCGACGCTTTCGACCCATTCAATCGAAGATCCCCTGCGCAGGCTCACGTGCCCCACCTCTTTTGCCGCCTTCGTGCAGCGGCAGCGGCCGCGGCAGCGTCTCGACTCTTTCTCTTCCCATCGGTCTTCCCCTCATTCCCGGAGCCTTTTAAGTGTACATTTGCCTTTTGCACTCAGTGGATGGCAAACCTGGTCCGTCCAGTCCACCGACGCCGAAAAATTTCATGATACGCGCCTCAACACATCCTCCATTGCCCGTAATGGCCGCCGCGGAGGCATTCTAGAGGGTGGTCCGGTCGTTGACGCCTCAGTACTCACGATGGGACCACCCTCAGAGTGCTGTATACTCGTCACCTCGAGCCTTCTGTCATCAATCGGCTATTAGAAATATCCATTATTAAGCACAGCTAGCTTTATACTCGCAATTCGCGGTTAGCACCCTAGCCTCAGTTGTTGACGACCATCGGTAAGGCGCGTCTCCAGTCCTGTAACCTCGCCCTACTGCGCCAATCGCTCACGGTTGTCTCCAGGCCTCTCGCGCTTGCGCTCACGGAGTCGAAACCACCCAGTTTGAGCCCCAATCATGCCTCGTCGGCTCGGCACCAAAGCGTCCCGCGCTATAGGCGCATCTGCCCTCCCTACGCCTATACCCTCGACCTACACAACTCCCCTTAGCTCTGCCTATCCGTCCGCATACGCGTCAGAGGCCGAATTTGACCCCGAAGATGAGATGTCCACGATCCCAATCGGCTCTTTGAGTCTCCATGACTCTGCTGTGTCCCTGACGCAGATCACGAAGAAGGACAAAGAAAAGGCCACGAGGAAGCCATTTCGCTTCATGGATCTTCCATCCGAGTTGCGCGTGAAGATCTACGGCTACTACTTTGCCGATACCGGCCGAGTTATCGATCTGGATCCTGATAACTACAAGCGCATTCATAAGAGACTGGCTATTCTACGCACCTGCAGGACAATCTACAGCGAGGCTTCCTTTGTGTTCTACTCCACCCCCACATTTCGCCTTTTCCCTACACACCCCGGACGCTTCTTCAAAACAAAGAAACCTCTGCTTGCGCGACTGTCTTCGCGCCAGCGGGGCTGGATCACCTCGCTTGAGCTGCGCCTCGGTCCTGGCTGGAATAAGCCCCCGCGTGGATGGATGGTGAATCCTGCGCTTGGGCTCGCTGACTGCATCAATGTACGCAAACTGACTGTCTTCGTTGAGTGCGACCCGAGCGACGGCGTCTTCAATGGATTCCGAAAAGCCGACGGTTTCTACGAAGGCTTTTCTAAAAACCTCCTGAGCGACGTTCTAAATGGGATGCCCTGGATCGACCGCGTCCACTTTGATGCATGGAGCAGTGTAAAGAAGTCCGGGGCCATGATGCGCGGCCTTCTTGAAGCCACCTCGGCTCATCAGAGAAAGATCTGCTGGGGCCCTGAAAGGGGCTGGACAGATCTGGAAGATGCGGGCGAGCAATCCCACATTACCCACGCAGTTACTGCGTCTCTGAATGGAGTGGGAATAGACGTTATAGTCGTCGCCTAAGAAGGCTAGGCTCTGTGGGGGATCCATGCGTACTGCTTCAAACCATTGTGTTTCTTCCGGACTTGTATTTTGCGGGGCCTTGGTGGGTATCTGGGGCATTGCTGCTCAGTTGCGTATATCAGAATGAATTCTCTCTTCGCTTCATCATCTGCTCCGAAAGGTCTGTAATTAATAATACTAAAATTACGCGGTCCGGTCGAAACGGCTCGTATCTGTAGTGTTGGTGGGAAATGGATGGACCCAGGTCCATGTTACTGGTATGTCTTGCACTGGAGCTCGGAATGAACGTGTGAGCCTATCACCCAGCAATGCCCAGTGTTGTGACTTCTGCAGTGGGACCAATGGATAACGTGTTGTGTTACTCACATCGCGTGGTAGTCGTTGGACCCAAGCCTCCTTATCCTTGAATTGATCAAGATTGTTGGTGTCGAGCTGGAATAAATAGTTCGTGTTGCACATGAGAGGGAAGTGTTGCTATAACAGCCTGATGCCAAAAATTGGCGATGCCAATAAATATCATGGGGGTATCATCGTTCATAGCGTACAGCTTACAAAAATCTCGGCCGGAAAAAGGTAAAGCTCGCAAAGGTACAAAAAAAAGGGGGGGAGGGAACCATTGACAAGATTCGATAAGGGAGAAAGGGGAAAGGGAAATATGAGATTAGCTCCAGATTACAGGTTGAGGACTGCGGCAAAGACTAATGGCTCAGCATCCGACTGACACAGTCTTCAGTGCCACCTACTCTCCACACCAAAAGCCCTACAGGCGGTCGAAAGCTCCTTACTTGAAAGAAACCGCGATATGGCTCCAGCGCACAGGAAGGCCATTGTCAGATGGTAGCACCCGAGCCTGAGACTAGAAGGCAGCGTTGCTCGTCCGTGTCTCACCCCTGACTGAGACATTGTATTCTGACCGCTTGCGGATTAAGAATGCCAGACCGAGCAGGTAGTCAGTGTCATATTTCACAGCGGGAATGTGCATGAGCGCCCGCATCGCCCTCCCTGCCAGCCTTTCGGCTGTCATATCATTTGTGTCCGCCGCGTCAGCAATGTCACCCCACAAGTTGAGCAACAGTTTGAACAGGCTTCGGGAATGGCCCCGGATCCCGCCGAGCGCTTCCTCCCAGAAGTCGATGCACTGATCTTGCCGGATTGCCAACGAGCCGGGGAGAGTTGCCTGCTTGGACAACGAAATCCAGCGATTGACAACCGATTCGGAGACAAGCGGCTTTTTAAGCTCGGACAGGAACAGCAGTATGAGGTCGGCTGCGTCATAGACAGAGAAGCCACTCCAGTCGAGCTCTTTGCCATAGTGTGGTGCAGTGCTGAATGTTTCTTTGAGAAGCTGGAGGCGCTCTGGCTCGGCGTCTTGTCCAAAGAGATGTGGTATGTCAACGCCGACATCCCTTATGAAGTAGACACAACGAAGCACGCACAGCGGATAGTCTCCTGTGGATGCGCCGCCGCCGCCGTGCCGCGTTCCGGCGATGCCTCGGGCAATCTGGATGCTCTTTTCGAGGGAAACCCCAAAGATACAGTCCGGCTCCGGAACGTTTTCACAATCCGTGGCTTTCAAGGGCAACTTTAACTTCATGTTCTTAAAGGTAGCAGACAGCCGAGAGCTGCGTCGTCGAACCAGACTCTGATAACCATTGGCTGTTGACGGCCGGAGCTCCGCTGTGTCTGAAACGGTGCGTATATGCCCATCGAACTCTCTCGTGTGGCCATTTCCCGAAGAGCTGATAGACTGGTTGTCAGAGGCTAGGTCGGTCACCGGCGTGCAGAAGCTCGAAGGAGTCCTTTGACGCAGACCAGTAGAGGAGACGCCCCAGCTGTTCAGGGAACCAGGCGGTTTATGGGCGCTGCTATAGTGGCTTCCCGCGGTGCTCGGACGCCGGTTCAGAGGTGACTCAAGCGAGCTACGCAGAGAGTCGGCCCTCGCTGCAGCTCTTGGCGGCGGGGTCGGCGGCCGGCCGGGCATATCCCTGAGCTCGTCGAGCAACTCATCAATCTCCTCAATGGGTATGCCAAAAGTCTGCGGGTCTGACCGCTTTGCGGCGGGGAAAATCGGTTCGTCGCCCATCTCAATTGCGCTGTCAGGCGGATCGCTGACAGAAGAAGATGTGCGGCGAATCTCCAGACGGTCTAGCTCGACGCTGAGCGCGGCGAGGGCGTGAGCGTGTAAGGCGTCAAGATAGACCTTGAGGGTCAATACGGCGCCATTTTGCTGCGACTCGCCCTGGAGTCTGGTCATCATGCGACGAATTTGTGACATGACTGTGGCCACTTCGTTTCGATCAACGAGATATTGCTGTGCGCTAGAATCGCTGGAGCGACTGCTGGGAGGTGCAATGCTGATAATCTGCGTCAGTCTCTTCAAGCTCGGCTTTGGTGGTTCCAATTGCATTCGACGAGTCGCGGCAGTTGGGTGGAGGCGGAGACTTACAGTACATCCAAGTCCAGCGCCAGGCCTAGACTTGACTTGTACCCTTCTAGTGTCCAACCTAACTTGGTGATGTGTCCTCGGCTAGCCATCCACCTGGACTTCTTGTCTGATCTCGAGAGCCCACTGCGGTCCAGCACTGAGATGCAGCCCTCGAGCTCGCTGATGAGGGTCAAACATTTCCTCAACACAGCAGGGGTTTGGCGGGCTAGCTGTGGAGGAAAAGACACGGCGTCGTCTTTCAGGAGATCAAGAACGGCATCGAGGGAATGCAGCTCGCTAGATATGCCGTGTAGGTCTGAGCGAGACTCGCGCACCTCACGCACGAATGCATGAAGAGTACGTGAAGTTTTCGCGATGGCATTGCTTACAGCAAAGCAGCTAGTCGTGATACATCTGATTAGGGTTTGAGTTAATCAGGCAGTGATGTCCGCTGCGCAAAAGTTAAAATACTCACATCCAGTCCATGTTTGTGAGGTGCTGAGAATGTGCTGCAATGGAACCTCCCGTCAGCCACTTCAAGTGCGAACCAAAGGGGTGCTCGTAGACCCGGCTGTTCAGGAAGATTTGCAAGTTCACCAATTTCTGGTAGGTGGATGGAGGGAAAAGCTGAAGTACTTAAATCAGCGCGACGTTAGCATCTCACATGTGCCGTGGTTCTGTCCGAATGGTGTACGATAAGCAGCGCTACCGATAGTGTGTATGGCCGGTAACGTACCTACGTAGTGTGTGTACTGTATGTACACTCCGTTCCTTGGAAGGTATGGATGTACATACGGATACTACCCCGCCATTTGAACCAGCAATTGACAGGCCCTTGCGGTAACACTGAGCATTTGCCCACCTGCCGTTCGGGGAATGATGTTCCCGCGCACGTACCCTCCAATAATGGTAGTGTAGATGCGGGGCTACCGAGGACCGAGCTTTTGATCATCATGTGCGCACACGCTGCATACATCTACGACCTCGATGGCACAAAAGCCTCTTGAGGTGAGACATGGTCCACACCCAATGGTCTGATAAAATCAACCGAACTGGCGGATTTGAGATATATCGCTGGGATGACTAGGTTATTCATGCACACGTCTAAGTGGCATATAACTTATCAGATCCTTACTTAGGCGCAGCAGACAGGGACTAGCCTTGAAGCGTTTCAGAGAAGATGAAAGTTACATGATGCCGAGTCTGTGCTTGGGCATGATTGCAACCCTGTCCGCCACGTCCGGAGATAGTAGGGTTGAGATCACTGCGCAGTGACCTCCCAAACTCGATGCACAGAACGAACTAAGCCAACTTCAGTTCATTGACCATCTAGAGCAGAGAAGTCCGTTGCCGCAATTGGAAGAAGCGTAGCGTCTGATCTCAGTTCCGTGCTGCGCGCTTCATGAGATTGAGATCCATCAGAGCTGTGGACCTGTGGTGAGTAACTTAAAAAGGCTCTTACTAAGGTTCGACCATTGATTACGTTCCAGGGGAAAGCGATTCGAGATTTAAGGCACTGTGTTTTATACTGAGGGTCTCACTATAATTATGGTGGACCCTGGCCGAATACCTTAACCAGGCGGACTAGTACTACATGTTCCTCCGTGTGACGGCAAAGGCCCGAGCGAAAGACGTTGGGATTGGAAGAGAGTGGGAGACCCATTGCGATTAGATCAGGTAATTGGTTGCCATACCTGCCTTATTCACTTCCTGCAAACTAAAATGTTATATACATGTGATGTACCAGGTAATATGCACTTGCGAATCCTGATTCGAAATTTGCCGCCTGTGCTTCGACTTTCACAGTTTCACTTCGTCCTAGAATAACGTGGCAATTAGTGCTGGGGTAGAGCTCGTCGTGGTCATCTTGAAGCTTGGTATCTATAGCTGCGGATCCAGCTGAGTTGTGACATAACGCCATTGCAGGCGGCGATGTTTCTGCTTCTCGGCTCGTTAGAGTATAGTAGGTGACCATATCGAAACTTTTGGGTCCACTAACGGCGGGAATCTTCGTGATAATAACATGGAAGTCATGAATGCCGCTTCTCTCGAAGAAGATAGCACCAGTGATAGATATCTGGGTCAGTGACTTTGAATTTAGCCGTTGGGATCTTCTCAACGACTTCGACGGCAAGTGGAAGTCGCTCAAGGCTAAAACGAAGAGCCGAGTAACTCAGCGATATCCAGACGCCGCCATCAGCCAAGCATCTCTTGATGCATTCGACCATTCGCAGCAATGCAGCCCCTCCGGCACACGAGACCGCATCAGCAGTGCTCTTGTCTATAACGAGGTCATAGACCTCACCTGCAAGCTGTAGATCGAGCTGCGTTACATCTCCCACGACATAGGTCAGCTTCACGTCGCCAAATGCATCTTGCTCGAGCTGCCGTCCACGTTCAATAGCTAACGGCTCGTAGTCGACATTGGTGATATGCTCAAAGCCTCTCGCACGTATATGGTTCTGCAAATCGCTCGTCCCAGAGCCGAGATGCAAAATTTTGGCAAAGTTGGGCAAACGTTCGAGATGGCGTTCTAGAGTGGCCATGAACCTGTCCGATGGGATCAACCACTCGAAGTGAGATTCGGAGGCAAATCGTTCGTGCCAATAGTTTTGCTTGTCAAAATCTGTTGGGATAACCCATTAACTGTGAGGAATGCACCAGGTCCGTGCACGACACGGATGCATCCAATTAGAATCCAGCGTTATGAAGTACTTCAATTCTCTGCTAATTTAGCCTATGCAACTTGTACCAATAAACATTGCTGTTACATAAAGATACCCCGCAGTCCTCATATTCGCGTCTGTTTGCATTGTCCATTTAGGTATCCAAGGATCGGCAGGGATGTTGCCCATCGACCGCCTTCCATTTTGGGAAAGTGGTGCATTCCTCACAGTTAATGGGATAGCTCGTCTCGTATTATCGACCTGCGTCTGACCCTATGCGTCATCACATAACCGCCCGTGACAAAGAAAAAAACCCCACATCCGATTTTTTTCTTCCTATCACGGCAGTGGTCGTGATTACGGTTCTGTCAGCTGTAGTCACTTACACGTAGCTGTATTCACCTGCGCGCGCGTTTTTAAACCAGCACCTGATTTACATTTTAACCGCTGTTATGAATCAGTAGCTATGTATTTAGAATCAGCAGTCATTAAAGAATTTTTTAAATTTTTTTTTTGCAGCTGTTGAACCTTCGCAATTTTGTTATTTGATGGCGGCCATCATTCCTGTTATAAACTTCGTTCCTTCTAAGCCAACTTTCCTCATTCCCAAAACTTTAAACGATCCTTCTATAGATCAGATATAACCAGGAAAGAACGACGTCGCTTCCATAAATTTAAAGATAACCAAATAGCCGAGCGGTTTAGTGATCGCGCTGTTGGTAATAGTCTTCACTTTCAACCTAAGCCATCGCACTCTTCGCGAACAATTTGATAAGTAATACAGTACGCCTTATAATACTGCTGTACACTGTGAGCCTTATATTAGCTACTTAAGGTTTCTTAATCCCTTTTCGCATTATAGAGCTAGATCGAATCATACCCCTCTATTTTTTCAACAGGCTTTTAAACAGCTACATTTCTAATAACGGAATTAGTGGCTATTTTACTGCAGCTAGGTACTGTATGTAAGTAGGCCCCCTGGTTCTCCGATTTAGTTCTCACCTTCGTCACTTACCTTCGAGTCGAGAGACCTCTTAGTAAATGAAGAGTGGCGATTAACCTAAACATGAGAAGATTATGTCAATAATTGAAGCGGTGAAGCTGAACTGTAGGATACAGAGTGAGGTGCTGGAAGATGTATTTTCTTGTTTAAGACACTTACTGTCGAAGTTTACATTCGCCCATCTTCTCTTAGAGTGAGCCGCAACATCACTTTGCATAGATAGGTAAGTTTGCTAGAATAGTCATCGTTTCCAGAGTCTAAGGCCTGCATACTCATTTTCTCGCTGGTGTGTTAGTTTTCTTACCGCGCAACTACTTAGTGTAGTTTCTTTTAATTAAAGATGCTGCGAATGGCGCTGATTTCGATGAAAGCGAGACTGCCTTACTTAAGTTACATATGCCTGTCGATTTAGAAGTCCATACCTAACTAGCTAATGGAAAGATGACTATAATGAAATGAAAGTAAGCACCTGGAAACTTGGTCTTCTAGAAAAGGCAAGCATTTTGCAGCTTGGAACACAACTATCGATACCATCACTTTGTAAGTTGTTCACATCTCGTTGGATAAGCCACACAGCGTGCGGGTGTCTCACAGTCTCAGCAGCTTTCTGCCGTACTACAAGGACGTAGCGGGTTTAGTTGTCCCCTCGTCCTACACGGGGCATAGGTACATATCTGAGATACCAAACTGCAAAGGCGAAGTTAATGTCTAGAAACTCCATCTTCAAGTACATGGCATGTGAAGGGCTCCAATTCGTCTTCAGGCATCCATTTCGCTTGTTATTCGAAGAGACGATAAAGACAAGAACAATATGACGGGGAAGGAAGAAGTTCTAGTTTAAGGGTTCGTGCTAATCTGGCGCGTGGGCCTCGTAGTTGGAATTTGGAAAGGGCCTCTGGGACGTCGAAGTTAGAGCTGGGAGTGAGGAATGAAATGATTCCCTAGTAAGTATCGGAGGCAAAGGAGTCTAGTTGAAGCTGCTTGCCTCGGCAATCTATCAAAGCCTCGCAGAGCAGTCAAGCACCCAAAAAAAGTACAGAGTTGAGCGCTACGCGACGACGGAACATGTAGCCGAAACTCAACTTGGGGGATGAAGTGATGTGCCTCCAAAGTACGTAGGAAATACCATGCTATAAGCATCGCTCACTGATGTGGCTTCCCATTTGTGGCATGTGTGCTATAGTGGACGCGACAACACTCGAAGCCTCGCGTTATCCCCCCTAATTCCTGACCCAATCACGACTATCTACCTTGTCCTTACCTGGCCAACGAGAAAGACATCGATCTCATTGGTAACTGTAAAGGCGCCTGTTTACTCCAGATTGACGTGAAAAGACGCTAAACATCATCTGAGTTACCTACTACGTAGCATCGACGGCGAAGTGAGTCATAAGTACCCCGTCTTCCTTCCTTTCAACTTGCCCTGCTAATATCCGGATGCGCATGTAATAGTTCTTGTATGACTACTTTACAAACAGGTCTAGGTCGCGCAGGTGCATCGAGCCTAGATGTACCTCATGCATGCCCAAAGTCTCTGGTGTTTGTGTCCATACCTACCTAAGGTACCCTCTCATGCAGTATCTAAGGTACTATCTATGCCTGGACATGACGTAGGCAGCTATTTTATTAAGCACCCATTCTATTGCAGACTTACTTGTCCAATCTTGAGCGACGGGGAAACTGGTTTCAGATTTCGGACCCGTTTCTCTCATTCTTCGCCTACCTTGCTCGAGCTATAAATACATACGCACCATACCACGCAGAAGGGCCGCTAACTGTTCAGCGCGCTATGCGTGAACAAATCACGCGATAGGCTCTGCATTGGTGGATTTATGGCTGCTTGGCGAGTAAGCGGGATGGCCTAGACTAGGTCAGCGACCCAAAACCAACCGAGCCAGGAGCAACCTGGCGGGGTCAACATGACGCGCCTGGCACGCTTCAACCTGCATGACCGAGGGGCTAGGACACGTAGCAGAGACAGTGGAGGCGGTGAGGGCGGCCACCTTGTTGGTTGTGTACTTGCGGGCCAGCATTGCTGCTAACAAACACGTCGTACAATCTGTCGACAATCTCAATTGTAGCGTAGCTCTGACACATCGATAGAACAATTCCCAAGTGACCTTCCGTCTCAGCAGGCCTAGAAAAAATTGCCACATGTCTTGCACGGCAGTAAAAGCGAGATGCTTGGGTGCAGGCTTGGAGCAAGTGTGGGGCATGAGCGAGCTGGCGGCCCACATCTCAGGCCGGCGTGGCTGCTCCTCACCGGGGCTCACTCCATCCGGATATGCCAGATGCTCCTGCAGGACCAGCGGTCAAGCTGCCCGATCTATCACGCCTTAGTGCCCGAGGGGGGGGGGGGGCTGGGCGATATCTCAGTTTCAACAGTCGGGTTTCCGGTTTCGGTCTGGTAAGTCTTGAGTACCTTATGTAGGTGACTCTCGCCAGGATTCCCCTCCTGCTCTCTCCTGCATCCAACTTCTGGTTATCCCGTCTCGTCTTCTTCCACGTTCAACACGCTATCTATCTACCTCCCAACTTCTAGACCATACCTTCAGGCTCTAGCAGCAACAACATTCTAGTACCAAAATGGCCGCTGCTGTTGTTCTTCTCCCTTCCGCCATCAATGCTCTGGGCGGAGTCCTGCCCCCAAGTGCAGTAGCACAGCATGCTCCTCGCCATGGCCGGAGTAGGGGGATGAGCATGAAAGGGAAGGGTGGCAAAAGCCGGGGCTACAGCGTGATTGAAGAGAGAGATGTTACCATGGCCAAGGCTTTGATGTTCATTCTGAAACGAACAATTCAGAAGAGCGAGGAGGATGAGGAGGGCGAGGAACAAGAAACCGACAATGTGGTGGCTAGCCCTGAGGGCTGGGTCTCTGTTAACGATGTGGTATGTCCCGCTCATGACGACACACCCTCTGCCTGATATCCGGCAGCTAATGGTTTCGCCACAGCTCGCGCACCCCAGACTAGCTGCTCTGGAAGCAGACTTGGACGACGTCCAGCGCATCATTTCCTCCGCGACCAAAACTCGCTTCGAGCTCCGACAACTGCCGGATAAGCAGGCCGACGATGCGGCATCCTTCGAGATTCGCCGGATCATCAACACGGACAACGTCCAGGTGCCCGTCCCGGCCGGGGAGAAGCTCAGCGCCGATATGGAGGATCTCCCTGATTTCATTATTTACGAGACGTCTTACCAACGATACCCCCTCATGCTTGCTTCAGGTGCCATCACTCGGCCTGGAGGCGCACAGTGTCTCTCTTTTGCACCTGTAACTGTTGCCGATGACGGCAGCGAAGCTCGTCAGAGTCAAGCAAGTGATGCGGAGGTTAGCATTTGGATTCATCTTCGCTCTGCCCTGCAGGCGGAGCCGCCCATTGTTTGGCAGCGTATCGAGTCAGGTGCCATCGTTACCGCGGATGAGGTACCGAAGAGCCTGTGGAAGAAAGCGGCCGCGCGTCGCCCGGACATTGGAACGCTGTTTGAGGACGGAGAGGTGCGCAAAGAAGTTCCAGCTGGCTTGAGGGGAAAAGGCGCCAAGGGGAAGGCGAAGAAGGGCAAGGATGCTCTGAAGAGAGGCAGCGAGGACGACTCTGGCAGTGCCAGCGACGAGTAGGCTCAGAGCCTAAACTGCCACATTTGGCACCTTTACCCTGGTTTCAGGACAGTAATTCGTTCTCCTCAGTGTAGTTGAAATGTATTTGCAGCGCTCATCCAGCGAACTGGGCCGACAGTGAGTGATTGTCTGGTCTCCTGTCTGCACCACGTACTTCTCGACGACCCGAATCGCGCAGACTGATATCCGCCCGACACGCCCATGCCGGTGTAGTGGATGCCTTCTGGCTCCAATCGCTTTTGCCGGTGCTCTGGACTTTGCCAATGCTCGTTGGACCCACCATGATGACATCGCCTTTGGTAACTTGAAGGTACAGTTGCAGCGCATGAATGCCGTGGTCTGCAGCGCCCCCGTGAGGGATGCTAAAGACAAACACCTTGGGGTTGCCGAGCGCCTAGCAAAAAGACTTGTGATCTTTATGGTATGTGATACTGTCCAATGGACAGTGTTCATACCTATGTTTTCATTTCTTGGCATGTGATTGTAGGGCTTCAGCGTTCTTATTCGACGGATCAAAAAAGTGCACATGGATGCCATACTCAGCGACCAACAAAGACATCATACCTTCACAGTTAGTAGCCTCACAAAAGAGACAGATAGTACAGTACAATGTTTTCATACAGCCCATAGAACCAGTGCCAATCATACGGACCTGATTGACTCATGAGAAACCGCCGATTCTTGGTTAAGGTACCTACTTAATGTCGACACTGGCCTTCGTGACATCCATTGTAACCTAGTAGTATCCGCAGTGAAATTTTGACGCTGGAGTTCTACTGTTATAGCTCTTGGTGTAAAACCTTCGAATTGATGGATCGAGTTTTGGGGGCTTGCCGCTTAGGTTCTGCTCAAAGAGTGGGTGATGGCGGATCTTCTGCCCCTTATCAAGCTCGTAGCACCCAAAGGGACATTAATTGTTTTCTGAAGCGTACATGTGTGATTTCTTCATCTACCTCTCAGACCTTGAGGCGTCGCAGGTGTAGACAGGTGCAGGTAGGTAGGTAATGTCTGCGGGCAAAATAGCGGGGGTTCGGGAACAGGAACTGTAGCATTGACATCATAGACTCACCTCGTACTAATGGCAACCGCGACCCAGCGCCCGACGGGATTATAAACGAGGTTTTCCGAAGTCCCCGTGTGATGATAAATTAAGGATTTTTTTTAAGCAGCATTCGTCATTGGAGGGTATGAAGTCGTTGCAACTGTATAGGTCGCCGTTGTTTTCAACCAACTCATAAGCTTTATATCAATCACAATTTCAGATTGAACCCCTTCTCGTTTAAAAAACTCGTACAATGCAAGGCCAGCTCAACGTACCCGTTTCATTTGCGTCATGCTCCATCGGCCTCCCGCGTCACACCCTGCACCAAAAAATCGAGGCTATCCGACAATCTGGTTTCACCGGTATTGAACTGTCGTTCCCGGACTTAGTGTCCTTTGCGAATCGCCATCTCGGCAGAGAGATCGGCGAGGATGACTATGCATCGCTTACCGAAGCCGGCAAGGCGGTGCGCAAGCTATGCGATGGTCACAAGCTAAAAATCATGGTCCTGCAACCATTTTCCAATTTTGAGGGCTGGCCCGAGGGGAGCAAAGAAAGAGAGGAGGCCTTTGCTCGTGCTCGCGGTTGGATCGAGATCATGTCTGCCGTGGGCACCGACATGCTCCAGGTTGGATCGTCGGATTCCCCGGATATCACCGCGTCGATTGAGCGACTGGCTGCCGACCTTGGCGAGTTAGCCGATTTGCTCGCGCCCCGAAGGTTTAGGCTTGCCTTCGAAAACTGGTGCTGGGCCACGCATGCACCAGCGTGGAAAGATGTGTGGACGATAGTCCGGCAGGCGAATCGCCCGAACATCGGACTCTGTCTCGATACATTTCAGACTGCGGGCGGCGAATGGGGAGATCCTACCACGAAATCAGGCAGGATCGAGACAGCGGGTTTGACTGAGGCTGAGCTGTCGACGAGCTACCAAATCAGCTTGCAGGAGCTCTACCGGACCGTTCCGGCCGATAAAATCTACTTCTTGCAAATCAGCGATGCATACCGTGTTGATCCGCCCCTGAGCAACGAGACAAGACAGGCCTGAGGCCGCGCGGACGGTGGAGCCATGACTACCGGCCGTTACCATATGACGGTGGCTACTTACCGATCGTTCCATTCGCGGAGGCGGTCTTGGCAACGGGGTTCAGGGGCTGGTTTAGCATGGAGGTTTTTGACGGGCAGTTTGAAAAAAAGTACGGCGATGACTTGGTAAAGTACGCAAAGAAGGCAATGGACGCCCACAAGAGACTGCTTGGCGAAGTCGATGAGAAGAGAGTGTTGGCAGGTATTGAATGATGTCGTTGTTCGTCTTACACGGGATGCAATGAATGGGATTCTGCGCAGGAGAAACGTGCCGGACACTAGTAGCTTAGATATCTTATATGAGATCCGTTACGCGGGCACCGCCGCCACCGCCGCCACCGCCGCCGCCACCGCCGCCGCCACCTTCCTTCAGTTGTGCGACCGCTCCTGGGTGAGGTAATCCTCGTCAGCGTTGATGTTATAGGACGCAAACTTGCGTGCGGAAACGCCCTTTTGAAACAAAATATCCATCTCGCCAAAAGTACGGTCCTTGGTCTCTGGTAAGCGAAAGAATCCCCACACTGTAGTAAGAAACGAAAGGCTGCCCCAGAAGAATGCCTAGGATAGTCAGCAGTAGATCTTAGCAACTCTAGACCGTCACTTACAGTCTTTCCCTGAGCATTCCAAGCAGTGGGCGACATGAAGTAAGGCTCGAGAACGCCGCCGATGATATTTCCGACATAATAAGTGCTACGACCTAGCACAACTGTTTGAGTCCTCAAGCGGGTCGAACCAATCTCGGCAACAATAGTGTAAACAATGGGCCCGACAGACATGGAATATGCGCCGAGCCAGACCAAGCAGAGACAAGACTATGACCGTCAGCATGTAACGCCATTTCCCTCTCATTCTCGGATACGAGGGGGAACGTACCTGTGCCCAGGCGATGGCCTCGGTCTGTGGCACACACGCAAGGATGCCAATGGTGAATAGCACGGCAACTAGCACGTAGAAGCCCCACAGCCATATATCGCGCCGACCCCATTTCGAGATGTACAGCCACGAGATGATGGTCCCAAGAAACGCGATGCCCGTGCCTGCCAGGCCAATAGCGTAGGATGCGTCAGCGCCGATGCCTGTTTGCTCGAAAAAGAAGGTCCCGCTGTAACAAAGCGCCCCCCCGTCAGTGATCTGGGAAAGGAAACACATGCATGCAATCTCAGTGCGGCGCAGATTTGTTCCCTTGAAGGCGTCCCAGTAGGTGACACCGGCCTGCTCCTCCTTCTCGAGCTTGTCCGTGTGCACCATGAGGGAAATCGTCGCATCGACATCATGCTCGGTCTGTGACAGACGATTGAGGGAGCGTTTGGCCTTATCTAGCTGGCCGGTCCGGACAAGAAACCACGGCGACTCTGGAGCTAGAAGTGCCCCGATGAACAGCGGCACCGGCCAGATCCATTGGATGGCAAAGGGGACGCGGTAACCCCACTGTGTGGTATTATTGACGAGTCCTTTAAGAACGCCGGCCGAGATAAACTGGCCGATGCACCAGCATAGGTTGACGTAGGCGGTAAGGTAGCCGCGTAATGCAAGGGGGGCTACCTCGGCGGCGTACGCTGGACCGGAAGTCGCAAAGACGCCCCAGGGAATGTTACACAAGAACTCGCCCACCAGGAGAACCTCGATGTTGGGAGCAAAGAATACGATGAAGATGAAGACCGTGAGGGCGGACAGGCTGCCCATCAACACCGCCCTGTGGCCGTATCGCGCCGTCAAGTAGCCGTTCAGCAGAGCGCCGATGATGTTGCCGATCGCGCTGATATCGTTGAGCCCAGCTTGCCATGCCGAAGAAATCTGGAACCCGTGGTCCTCACTGGCCCACTCGCCATACTTTGTGCGAAATGCAGGGTATCCCATAAACGATCCCAGGAGTGTCACGTCATAACCCTCCATGACGACACTCGTCGAAATCACTGGATAGTCAGTAAGTGTGCATGGCCGTTTCATGGCGGGGGAAGGCTAAGAAGGGGTCGCATACGGACGGACCAAAAGGCAGCCTTTCTGTACGTCTTGAGCGCCTGCCATAGTGTCAGGCTATGTTCGGTCGCAGTTGCTTGTCGTGCTTCCGAGTTGAGGACTTTGTCATGCAGCCCCACCGTACTCAGTGCTGTGAAATCGTAGCTGCCGCCAGTCTCAATTTGATCTGGGCCGCCCTGTTTTTCTTGCCGAGTCTCGCTTGCCATTGCAACTACGGGCACGCAGTCAATGACCGTCTCCGAACCGGGTTCGATGGTATGTTGGCAGATAAGAGGGATTGATGGGCCGACCCGAATCCACGCAATAGAGCAAAAAACTAGAATATTTCAACTTCAATTTAGAGACGCCGCTCCATTTATTGTCCAGAGACTTCGCGATCCCCAACAGGGCCCTCCCCCGGCGAGCTGGGGTAGTAGGCCCTTCGGACCGCAAGACCGCTATGCATGCGCCTCATCATGCTGCACCTGGGCTCGTCTTGATCATAGCAATCGTTACATCCACGATCGATACCAGCGAATCCGAGTCTCCATGTTCCCCAGAAGCTAAACCATTGGTGGAAGATCCGGGGAGAAACATTGTTGGGAGGGGCAGTCTGGGGTAAGTAGCCCACTTTCAAGCCGGGGCCGTCGGAGGCGGTTGGGCCTCCCGTTGCCAAGTCCTTATGCCGAGGGAATCCTTCCGCCGATGGTGAACGCCAGGAGAATTACCACGCGCGAAGCAGCTAAACCCACGCTTTCGCAAATTCACCGCCGACGTTAAGAGAGTTGAAGATGCTAGCTTGACTGTTGAGGAAGGTATCTTAATTAATCGACGTCAGATCTGGCTCACGTCGAATGGCAGCTGCTTGCAGGATACGGTTTGCTTTTCGTCTTGCCTAACGTGATCTTCCGTCGCTTATTGCGGTCGCGGCTACCGGAAAATACGCGACGGAAGCAGCACTGCATGGCTTCAGTTCAAACCAGCAGCTGGATCATGGGAGGTTTGCCGTAATTAGGTAGGTAACTAAGTACCTCGCAAAGTACTAAGGTACCTCAGGTAAGATAACGCACCACCTTGGGTACGTAGCACGCATTCTGCGTGGCACTTGAGAATTGCGCAACGTGCATAGCTAAAGGTCAGGTAGTTTACCCGTATGGCCCATGTACATACCCTTACCGTTAATCAGCCTCCACCACCTACCCTAACGCAACTTAAGCTCGACGTCGCTTACGGAGAAATGGTCAGCAACTCTGTCCACACCCTCAGCTTAAATACCCGGGCGCCCGGGATGTTCTGAGGTACAGCCGCAAATGTAAACGAGACGGATTACTTGTAATAGTGAATCGTGCATCGTAAGAATCGTCTTAATGCATCGTAGTCCGATAGATACCCTGTACTTATTCTTGTGTTACATTCTTTATTGGTGCCCAGATGAGAAATTATAACTTGTTGGATATATTACCAGGCAAGCGGGGGAATGCCAAGCGGAGCGCTAATGGTGCACGAGAGCTGGGGGTTGCTCGTGCCATAAACTTAGCGGGCCTGGAAGTCGAGTGCGGAATGCACGCTTGTGCAGACATGGACCATCTGGCTGAGAAAGACACTGCCACCGTTGGGGGCATCAAGAACGTCGCGAGCAGCGTCGAGAGCCTCGTCGCCGGTGGTTTGGCTCTGGGTGAGTTGCGTGAATGGATTTGCAACCCTGCTTATTAGGTACTATAGCTGCTCTCGGTGCGGCCGGAAGAGACACCAGTTAAAGACCATATGAGCTCCATGGACAGTCTTAATTGAACCTCCTGGTTGTAAAAGGTGTTTAACATAAGGTAAAGCCACCGAGGGAAGCACGGCGCAGGGATAACACGAGTTAAAGGGTTCTAAGTAGGTTTCTAACCATCATTACGTGTACTTTGTTACAGGTTTAATTAGTCTCTACAAACTCTTGTCGTCGTATCGTCTCTTATATAACCTTGTTTTGCATTATTATATTCTCAAGCTCCCTAGCGCACTGTGAGTTGTCAATACACCTCCGCCTTTCGTCTAAGTCCCGCAGAATTGCTGCGTGCACATACCCCCAGGAGGTGTACAGATACCGCCACTGGAATTACAACACTCCTGATATGCTGGACAAGTCGTTGAGCCGCATGTCTCTCCAATTGGCTGGACGCAGGCTTGCTGAGTGCACATCATTCCGGGCTTCGTGCAGATGCCGCATGACGCATTGCAACATGAAAGGCCTAAGAAACGTTAGGCAAAAAGATGTTTGATATGTGTTAAAAAGCACGTAGTATTAAGTCGACTACTAGAT
Source organism: Diplogelasinospora grovesii (assembly GCA_033297225.1). NCBI lineage: Eukaryota > Fungi > Ascomycota > Sordariomycetes > Sordariales > Diplogelasinosporaceae > Diplogelasinospora > Diplogelasinospora grovesii. Next base: position 25,915 of record MU853891.1, on the reverse strand, counting down.
ACCTGCAGCGCAGACCGTCGAACCACATATCTGGCCTTTAGTGGGGACACACAAAACATTCCCACTGGCCACCTGGCATTTCTTGTCGGTAGGACAGACGATTGCAGCACAGCCGCTAAGTTGCCGGCGGTTGATATCGACCGGATTTGCCAATGCAGTCAATGCAATGACCATGAGCACGAAGGCTCGGGCAGCAAGCGTCGCAGTTGCAGCCATTGAATGAAGCGGAATGTATGAATAGTGTGTGCTTGCTGAGAATGTGTCGAGGGACGCCTAACGACATGGGGTGCAGGACAGATATTGCAAGGTATATGAACTGTCTTATATATGTGTGCATCACATATTGGCACAAAAACTTTCCGTGCGCGAGTGTTAATAACACGGTGACCTAAAAATACGTCTCTTACAAATGTGGCTGACTTGTAAATAGACCCGACAGAACCCGACAGAGCCAGGTAAAACAACACACAAGAAGGACGAGTATACACTGGCCGGCCGATAGGACCCGGCTAGGAGGCTGATAATGTCTGGGGAGCCTGAAGAAGAAGCGACCAGATCCTCCCCGCACCAAAATCCCGCAATATATCGTCATATACACCTGGTCCGTGTGCCTGCCTCTAACACAGAGAACCTAACAAGAAGCACGGAAGCATGTGCGATCGAATAAATGAGCTTCTTAGCGAATAGCTACATCACTGGGGTTGAATGTGTCTTGTTCGAATTCCACCCTAGCAGCCCTTCCTTCGCCGAGACGGAGGAGACGCAGAGTGTCTGTCTGCTCAAGGCGCTTGCTGACGGTGCTTGGCACCCGCTTCTCTGCCGGGGCCAAGAGGAGGGGAGTCGTATCATCTGTGTAGGCCATTTAATCACGGTTCCATGAGCCCGGAAGCTTTACGCTTGACGTGCGGAGAAGATCAAAAGAAAACGAAGAAATGCCAAACATGGAAACACAAAGACATATCTCTCGACCGCGGATTTGAGCACAAACCTCATCAAGACGATCCCTACAGTACGAATAGATCGTCTCAAAAGAATGCACTCCTCTCAGACAGCATGCTATGCAAGGTTCTGCACCCGTTTAGGTAACTTTTTTACGCGAACTACTTACAACGGGTTTGGTAACCTGGATTTTTCTCTATCCCTAACTACAGGTACGTAAGGTATTCCACGCAACTCCCATTTCTGAGATGTACAGGAGGGGTTGGTGATGATGTATTTCTTGGATTGTACCACGCAGACCAAAACCGACCGTCATCTAGAACACCGCCGTCCTTGCTGAATATGTAGGTACAAGTTGTCGCCATATTTTATCCCGCTCATCCCACTTATATATCGTTGCACATTTTAAACCTCCAGGCTCGAGTCGCTTTTCGGCTTTAAGCCAAAATCGCTGTCAAGGTCTTTTCTGAGTTTGACTTGCCTTTCCAGGAGCGTAGCCAAAAGCCCGACCAACGACAGAACCAAGAAGATAATCCACGGCCCCTTCAGACTCTCGGAAAACGCGTTTATTATCTCCTCCTTCACTGCGGGATCGAAACCAGCCACGAAAACCGCTGACGCTCTCTCGTATGCTTGGCCATTGCTTAGCTGATCGCGGGCAAGTTCATCTGAGATTCCTGCCAGATGAGTCGAAAACCGAGCGTTAAATGCCGCACAGGGCACAGCAACACCAAGTAGTGAGCCAAGGCCTCGTAAAAATGCCCATGAACCTGTTGCTGCGGCATTGTCTTTGTCGGTTAGCTCGACTAGCACTGTCGGGAGGGTGGTCGAGACAATGATGCCGGAGCCGATGCCAATCAAAAAGGAAAAGGAGATCCACGGTGCCACTTGTCTAACGTTGCCATAGATTGTGCACAGCAAGAGGCCCATGCACATCAGAGCGAATCCGGCACGATGCATTAGGCGGTACTTGCCAAACTTGGCTAGCAGAGGACCGCCGATCGCGGCGAGGAGCACAATGGTCAATGTGCACGGAAGAATCAAGACACCAGACTCGGTAGGCGACGCACCAACTACGGCCTGGAAGAAGGGCGGCAGGTAGAACTGGACGCCGTAGGTGAGAAAGCCATGAATCACGGTAACGATCAAGGCGGCCACTGTGGTCCGATTGGAAAAGACATGCGGCGCCATGATGGGATGCTGGCACCACCGGCACCGCTCCCACAGTGCGAACGCAACGATCCCTCCGAGTCCAGCGGAGGCTGTGCCGACGACGACCGGGGAAGACCAGGGATATGCGGTGCCACCGGAACTGAGGGCGAAGAGAACCAAAACCACCGAAGTAGTCAAGAGGCCGATTCCGACAAAGTCGATGCGGGAGAGCTGCTTGGTTACAGTCAGCTCCTCCCAGCACTTGCCGTTGCTGACCTGTAGCCACATCCACATCATGATTAGGGCCATAATGCAAACAGGGATGTTGACGGCGAAGCACCACCTCCAGCTTGACTGGGCGAACACGCCACCGAGAACCGGTCCGACTGTCGTCCCCAACGCGTACACGGACGCCTTAATGGCGACATAATGGCCTCTCCTCTTCAATGGGATGATATCGCAGAGTATAAGCTCGGCAAACAGGTCGATGCCCCCTGAGCCCATGCCCTGCGTCACACGGCCAAGGATCAAAACGCCGCCGGTCGTGGCGAATCCCGACACCGCACTACCGATCCCGAAAAGCACGACGGCTGTCATCATCAAATATCGCCGCCCCCAAATATCAGCCAGCTGCCCGTACAGTGGTTGACAGACAATCGACGCTAACAAGAATGCAGTTGCCACCCACGACGAGTTGGGTCCTAGGCTGAGCGCCTGGGATATGGTAGGCAGCGCCGTGCTCACCACACTACCCTCAAAGGCAGACAGCAGGATGGGAATGCACAGGCCAACAAAGCAGCGCCAGAAGCCGGTGCCTCTGGCCCATTGCTCGGGTGCCAGACTTCCGCCGTCCTTTTCGTTGAGACTCTTTTCGTTTGAAAGGGTCGAAGATGACGAGGACGACGATAGGGGTGGCGGTCGCTCTACCAGCGTATCGTGTGACGGTGTTATGGAGCATGTGCCGTCGTCTCTCGTCTCGTGCATTGTCGCCGGTGATGGAGTTTCCGCAACGGTGTCGAGGCAGTGGAGGTGAGGATATGATTGTCGCATCTTGCTTAAGTCATCCGGGCTGTACATGAAGAATAGTGAGGGATTATGGAACGCAAATCGTGAATCCAACATATCTGGGACCATCTTCACGACCTTAAAGACGTTTCCCATTTATCTCGACGCCCCGACGTGGCCAAGTCTGTGGACAAAGTCCCGTCCGAGGTGTGATTCATCGCGGCCACGATTACACAGTCTAGAAGCTCTGTCCTTGGCAGAGTTACCTTGACGAAAATATTCCATCCAGCTTTCCTTGTTTCCATGCAGGGTCTTTTTCGCTCCCCCGTACAAGTGCCAAATCCCCGGAAGGATCGCCACACGATCGTAAGCGATCGAATTTGCGAGCAGCCTATAGATCATTCCGCTAGTGTGTGATTTCCTCCTTCTCTTCCGCGCGTGAAACCGACAATCCACGATCTACTCCTGGTTCTGTACCCTTCAAATGCCAGTTCACCCATCTGCGTTGCGCCAACGTCTAGACGCGAGGGATTTTCGGCTGCTCATCCCGTGGGTACAACGAAACCAAGTCATCCTGACTAATGATTCCCTTACAAGAGTACTTTCTGGCATCGTTACACGTCGGGCTGGACGGCCAGCTGTCGTCACTGCGGCAATGTCTGTGTATACCTACATGCCGTCATCGCGCGCGGCTGTTACATCGTAACCGATACGACCCGCCGTCCGCTGAGTCTCGTCAGTTGCGCGCCTCTCGCTTCACCACTAGAGTAGACTAGGTGTCCTAGTCTATGCATGTTATGACGGGCCGATTATGGTTCCGAATATTCCTCTAACTTTGCCGAGAGCGCTAGGGCCGAGAGAACTAATTAGTCCTACACAGTCAGTAAATGGAATCTAGCTAGTGCAATTTGTGATCCGGAAATACCAGGAAGATGATTCTTCACGATATAGTACCTACAGGTATGTTACCTCCATGTAGGTATCTTATGTACGGAGGTACCTAGCTCCACTCTTAGTGAAAGGTTCGAGCAAGGCACCTTATATTCCACTAGCATCTTCCAAGTGCGAATCAACCATAGATCAGAGTAGCGTGCCTATCACCTGGCACAGCCCTCGAACGGCAGGATTAATTGCAACGTGGGAAGACCGTTGTTCGACGTGCGACAGTCGCATTGTGACAGTCTACCACGCATTAAAGGTCGCTCATTGGAGTGATTTAAATCGAACGACGTGACTGTCCCTCATTCCAAAAAACCAGAACTTGTAACAGTGGTGACAGATCTTTTGTATTTCGAACCCCGGGGATCTGGCAAAGATTTAGTAGCACGTGGCATCCTTGCAGGTGTTCCGTAGCAAAGCCATTAATCACGCATGGGACTGCAGCCGACTTCGGCCACTGCCAATCAGAGTTGCCGCCCGCATTTGGAGCCCAACGGTTGAAGCCGGCGCCGGCGCCGCACCATTCCAGGTGGATCGAAATGTAAGGCTGTTAAGATTGTGCTTGGCAGTAGATGAATCGGGGATCGTGTCCATCCATGTGTACGCCATTGATTAACTTTTTATAGATCGCCTCCTAAGCCCACTGTGTATCCTACCCCATATCTCTTCCACGTGAAACACGACCTAATAGAAGACTTTTCCTAGGGACACCGGCAGTTGCGCCTATCTACTTTAAAGGAGCAGTCTCATTCCAACATGTGCGCCAGTGCCTTAAACACATACCTCAGCGAACCCTTAATTAGCTGCCTTACGATCCACTTCGGCATTTAAGGCAATGGATTTATCTCAGCGAGCTCAGACTTCTATCCGGTTGGAACGCGACACCCCTGCGGCGTGCCGGGCGGATGGGGCGTTGGTGCCGGCTGGCGCGCACTGGCCAGGGCTGTTAAACGGCTCGTGCGTATGTATTTGTGGGTCTAAAATGGTTTTAACACAATCCGCCGATTGTTCTCCTCGTCACCTGATTAGCTAGAACCTCCTTGTAAAGGCTGATGGTGTGAAGTAATGTGCATTCTCTTGTGCGCTCTTTAGGTGAAGTGAGTGTGAAGTGTGTGTTTTAGTGCTCTGTTTTATAAAACATGTCCTAACTATTACAACTAATAAAGTGAAGCTTATTGCACCTGTCAAGAAAATACCGCACACTTAAACGGTGAATTCGTGGTCTAAGGTACTGAGATAATAAGCGACCCGCAAGTACCTTCTACTATTACCATCTTAATTTTCCGATGGTGCATCCGGTATTTCACACTCCATTTATCCGTCGCGAGCTGGGTCTCATTCGTCATATCAAGCTTGAGGGTGTCATGCAGGCCCAACACTCCCGCCTCTCATAACTCCCGCGTGGCATCCAGCAAGCCATTCGCTCATCTTCTTCCTGGGCCTGTTAGAAGTGTTAGACTTGGTTCTGTCCCGTATCTCGTCTTCGTCACCGCTCGTCCATTCGGAGGGCTCGTTTTCCTCATCAAGTACGTCGCAAATCCACTCATGACGCCGGATCGTCTGTTCTGCCGCGGGGAAACCGTTCATACGAACCCATCTGAAGGCGTCTAGGGTTGCATGCCTGGAGGCGCTATCGTCCTCTGCATCAAACTCGTCATATGGAACGGCAAAACCGACATCATCGACAATGGTCCCATCAGCGCGAAGTTTATTCGACGTAGTCTCCTCCGTATCGCGGGTAGGTGACGAAGTAGAGCCCTCCACGTTGTGTAGGCCTTCGTCATCGTCGCAGCGGTCCCACGTGCAACCTCGATACCGAAGCCCATGACCCCCGGGACAAGCCAAGTGCAGTCTCACCTCGATATCCAAATCTCGCAAGGATGTGGAGCCAAAGGGTTTCCATGGTGACATAGGGAGATAGCGCTGATGATCTTCAGATGCGAGGAAGAGCAAGCGACCTTCGTCGGCCCGTTGACAACGACCCTCTCCATCAGGGTCAGAGTCGAGGGGGGAACAAGATGTCAATGGTGAGGGAGAGACGGGCTGTTGGATAAATGTGGCACATGTCCCAGTCCAGACCGCGGAGTGCAGCTCCGTCTCCCAGCCACTCCCGAACCTCGCACTTCGTAGGACGAACTTGTCAAAGCCTATCATCATAGCGCCGATCCACAGAAAGCCAAGGTCTGGTTTTCGGGTGATGAGAATGCTAGCCAGGAGGTGACGATCTTCCTTTGCTGCTCTATCAAGCACAGCAAAAGTGCCTTGGAGGTAAGGACTGACGAGATTACATGGGATACTTGGCTCGAAGAAGGTGCTTCTCAGAAGACTGCATACACCGCGGGCGTTGCAACTCAAGACTAAAAACTTGTCGAGATTAGCTGTAGGTGGGGAGTACTGCTGCGGTAATTGTTGACATCCATGGTCAGGATATTGCAATGCTGCTTTGGCGGAACTGTTTCCGTGAGAACCGTTGAAGTGGGCCCGTGGAAGGGGCAAGAAAAGTCGCTGGTCTTCCCAATTGACTGCGGGAAAACATAGAACAGCTGACAGGGCTGCTAAACTCTGCTGCGGTCTCAGGCCGTGAAAAGCACAATAATCGGCAAGATAACGCGAGGCGTCTGCAAAAGATGCCGCTTCGGTGAGTGGATATAGGCGCTTCCGATAGTCGTAAGAGATTGTGAAGAGGCTTTTCAGCGGTAGCCGAATAGACCAAGGAGAATGCTGCGAATTCTGGGGATGCTGCGACTTGAGAGCTGCTACCCATCCACCCGGCCCCGGGGCTAAGACGGCTGCCCACCATCTTGCTGCTTGGGTGCTTACATCGGTACCGCCAATGTGAATACTGATGTCGCTGTCTGCGCTTCCCGCCGGCTTGCCATTTGCGAGGTCTGCTGCTACCCTTGCAATTTGCTCAGTATATCTAACTTGTGCGCCCTCTACTACCTCAGCCCAGCGGGCCGATAAGATATAGGCCCATGCCAACATCAAAATTGTGATGTGATTATTGTCGCCACTAAACCAGTGTGGAAACACATTCGAGTGCTTCAAGGGATTATTGGTGAAAACGATTCCCATAGGCTTGTGCTGGGAGACACGCATGTGAAAATGGCGATAAAATGGTGCTAGAGTGCATGGGGAAGATGCACCGTGAAACCCTTCGTGAGCTTCCCAGGTGGAGACACCTGTCGCGGATGGAACGCCGAACTTGTCCTCGAGTGTTAGGCGTCTTGGAAACGCAGGATGGTCTGGAAATAATGCTGGGTCATTAAGCTTCGCGAGGCAACTGAAAGCAACTTCCTGGCGGTCTGCCGCCTTCGTAGCCTTATGGTAAAGGCCCGACCAAGCATAGAAGCTTTCTCCGAATACCGCTTGCAACACCTCATCGGTGGGGCAAACTGCGTCTTTCATCGGCAACATTGTGCTGTCTTTAATCAGCGGTATCTTGATGGCGCCCATCGTTTCGGATTGGAATTGCTTATGATGGATTAAGGACAGAAAGCTCCGACAATGCAGGAACGGGGCAAATTTATTGTTGGTCGCTGGTTCACATAATTACAGGCCGCAGCCTCAGGCAGAAGAAGTGTAGGTCGGTGCGTCAAGAACAAAGATCGACGGCTTGGCAGCTTACACGAAGTTCACACCGCCGGTGGCGGTGCCCGTGGCTGTGGTGGCTAAGCCGCATGTACCAAGTGTACCAATGTGGGTCTGCACTCTGCGTCCAATAACATCCCGCGATTTGTTTCCTGTGCCCTGATTGGTTGGTGGTGTGGGGGGTCCGTCAGGGTACATAGAGAACAAATCGCGGCGCTGGTCTGAGATTCTGAGACTAGAAGAGGCCAACATTGGGCAAAGGCTCCTCTGAAATGGCTGTTGGGCCTGTTTTCGGGTCGGTGTCAGGCTGTCAGCGCAAGTTGCGCGTCTTGAAACATTATTATTTTTAGCGCAACGGTTGAATCGGGGTTGCATGCCAATTCCTTCAACCCAAAGCTTGTCCTCGCAAGCGACCCGCGCACCCAGATCATGTGCCTGTGGATTTACCGGCGGGTAGCCTGCCCCATTTATGATAGAAGCTGTGAACACGCAGTAACTAAGGACATAAGCCAGAAAAGGAGGACGTACGGGCTTTAGGAGACCAGGATCCCTTTCAGGAAATGTACTAGTACATGTGTGTAGTTGCCCTTTCGGGTTAAGCCCGCCGGGCGGAATAAATTGTGTGTGTGTGTGTGTGTGTGTGTGAACACGCAACAGCCCTATCACCAACTAGAAATGAGGAGATACCAACGATCGGTTGCATAAATGTTCATTCCCGCAATGGTATTTGCGCTGGGCGTCGCTCTCCACCGCATGCCAGCATCTCTACCTTGCAAGAACACAACTGGTCCTCGCTGTAACCGGTTAAAACAGAGGCAATTTGGCGCTTAAAAGTGTGCTGCGACGGCTGTACATGTAAAGGACATGGGTTGAGCAGGTACCTGGAGATAGCCGATGACTTTTTGACCAACTTGTGCCGCATGTACGGGACCAAATTGTCAGAATGGAGGGTGCCAGCTCTGTCTCTCACAAGACCTTGGTCCCAACGCCTGGATGTTAGTCTGGACTTTGTCTCGCCTCCCCTCGGGTTAGGGTCTTCGACAACGTGTAAGTGGTTTCTGCAGCCGGGTTGGTAGAGTATGTGCCGCAAGAAAAGGTGTTACACGATGCGGCAGCATAGCACACCAGGCCAAAAGTATCAGGTCTTGGGGGAGGCACATGTTCAAGTTGGTTTACACGAGAGAAAGATCCTCACCGAATAAAGAACCTCAGCCCAGTAAACCAGCCCAGGGCCCGAGATTCATACTTACAAGTGTTGACTGATTCAGAACTTGCGGGCGTGCACCCAACCCGTACACGCCGCCTCAACATCGACGTTTCAGCAGCGCCACTTCAACAACGCCGCCTCCCCCATTTAGGATCCCAGGCCAGACTTCCCGGGCAGGCTAGTTCATAATGTAAATCCCATTTGGCTTCAAAGGCTTACATCTGGCATTAATTGGCAGTCAACCTGGGCAGACATTTGGACCCATACAATAGCTTAGTGTTGCGGCAACAGTTTCAAAATATGACAAGCTGAAACCAGTGCCACTCCGTTAAATCATGTTGGGCGAAGTTGTCGACCAAGAAGAGAGACCAGAATCTCATTCCGCTGAGCACATTGGATGTATAAGGTACGTGTAGTTTCCGCAATGTTCGTTAATAACTGTCTCAAGTCATTCAAGCCATCACCGCCTGATCTTCAAAGTTAACGCTGGGCGATACTTTGAGATATTTCGATTTATTATTTGTTTTGCATCTTGTTCTTATCTTGCACTGTTTCCATCTGCCACGAGCTTCTACTTTAACCTCTTTTCTCCTCGTACTCCTCGTTTGCCCGTCCCGTAAAAGATTCAGATATCGGATTCAACTTCCAGCTACGGTACAAAGGCTCGCACGAATGTCAACCAACTCGGGCAGAACAGGATTTTGCAAGGTTTGCAAGCATGCAAACAACGAGCACAGTTACGAAGAGTGCAGCTGGAAGAAATGCAAAGAGCAGATCAAGATCTGCAAGTGCGGATCCCATCAGGAATGGGGGGTTGACGCAGATCAACGGGTGATCTGCAAAGAGTGCTCAAAGCATGGCAGATCAACCACGAAGGAGGCGTACAATCGCTACGCCGTAATTGGTACTAAGAAGAGAGTTCTTAAGCCTAGGGACTCGACACCGCCCATGGATGAGTCGACTTACGTGGAGGGCGATACCAGTTACGGCGGGGAGAGCAGTTACACGGCTAACCAGTCTTATGGTCAGGCTTACAGCACCCATGCCTACGGAGAGACTGTTGGTGGGTACTTTAACGACCGAGGCTTCTTTAAGAGCTCTACGGCCCTAACACATGGTTACGGAGACGACCACAGGAGCTCGAAATGGGGTGGTTGTGTTCGTCGTTTCCGACGCCGTCACTAAGGCTCTCGGGTGATAGTACTCCCCCAGTGGTTTGTTTGGTATAGAGTTAAAAGTCGTTACTATTGCATAAGAGCTGGACCTCGTAGTCTCAGAAGCTCAGACTATTGTTTTGGACGCGAGAGCGCAGTTCGCGGTGCGCGTGGCTGTGGTGGCTAAACGGCATGTACCAAAAGTACCAATGTGGGTCTGCACTCTGTGTCCGACAGCATCTCGCGATTTATTTCCTATGCCCTAATCGGTTGGTGGTGTCCGGGTGGGGGTTCCGTCAGGGTACAGAGTACTTCGTACATAGCGATACAAATCGCGGTCGCTGGTCTGAGATTCTGAGACTAGATTTTTAGTGGCACCTAATCGCATTTCTCCCATACCCCTGTTGCCAAGAAATTGGAGTTGTTCACAGCTAAAGGGAGATGTCTGTGCCCGACCCAGGCAAGGTGGATCATGATGACAAAGAAATGGTAAGAATCAGATAGCTAGTCACGTGGCTTCGAAGTCCCAACGTTGTAGCTGGGTGCATAAAGTGCGGTAGCCTGCCTTGCCTTACTCCCCAACCTCCACCTCACGAATAACGTTAACCCCACCAAACACGTTCCTTCCCATCTCACCGTCAGTCGACCTAACAGTGATATTGATTCAAGATGAGCGACGATCAATCTGAATCGAGATGAGTGACGATGAATCTGACATCAAATGTACGTAAAATCTTAATTCAGCCACAGATTGCATCCCTGTCTGACTTCTATAGATGACCCGAACTTTGAGAAACAGCAGCTCATGTGGCAGTTCGGCTGCACTGTCACTCGGATCCAGCCAGGGATTGTCCTAAAGCAAGGCGCCAAGGTTCGCCCATCCGAGGAGAGAGCAATGCGGCTTGTCATGGAGTACGTCCCAGACCTACCGGTCCCTTGTATACACGCGACCCACTACCGCTTCGAGGATGGTGTCCCTTTCTATGGCGAGTTGGAAATGGATTTCATGCCCGGCAGGACACTTAAGGTAGTATGGGCTGAGCTGGACGAAAGAACCAAGAATCGCGTTTGCCAGGATATCTGGGACTCAGTTGCCACGGTCCGAGCTAAAATCCCTCGTCCTGATGATCTGGCTCCTGGGCTTTACCGCACCGTCGACGGCTGTCGCCTTACTTGGCGATAACAACGATGTCGCCCCTCGCGAAATGGACGATGATACGCTTCGAGACCGTATCTACACTCGATATGTTGCCCACAATGGACTCTCCTATCGAGACGGCAAGGATGCCCGCGAGTTGCTTCCCCGCTCCAGCGTATCGGTGTTTACGCACGGCGACCTTGCCCCTCGAAACATCATTGTGGATGAAAACTGCCGCATCACGGCGGTGCTTGACTGGGAGTCTTCCGGTTGGTTTCCTGATTACTGGGAGTATGCGCAAATGATGAAGTGGTGCGATTCATCGGAGCATGAGTGGCAAAGGTGGATGACAAAGACAAGGCCTGAGCCGTGGGACATCACGGGGATTCAGAAGGCGAGGCGGGTTTTATTTTAATTATGTTTTGGTGGCTTGACAGGGGTGGGGAGCATTTGGAGCATTTCATCTTTAATGGGATTTAAGCAGCAACTTTAAGTTACTATTTCTGCTTTCGTTTTGCAACGAAAACACTGCGACCTTGTAAACTTTTTCTCTGCTGGGCTCGGTTATGCTGTAATTGTGGTCTAGATGCAACTTTACCGCTATAGAACTGCTTACGTTTTTCATGGACCGCTGAAAATCTACATGGGCGGTGATTATTCCGTTGTGTCATGGCACTGGCGAGCCACTGCCCCGCCTGACTTGCCATGATCTTAAAGCCTTCGGTATAATGGGTAAAGGGCGCCATTGGCTGTGCGATGCAGAGATATCGAGGGGCCCACTCATCTTGTTTACCGTCCAGCCTCTGTACGGGGGGCGAGATTGACCAAGCTTGCATATCTTCCTCTTGCCGGAACACGTCCTCGGGCTTTAAGTCGATATCATTAAGAGCGAAGAGCATGTTCCCCAGCTGGAAGTCTCCATGGGCGATACCATTCTCGTGGAGAAATTCCAGGGTCTGTAAGGACTGCTTGAGGATGCTTTTCGCCATCTGAGGCGGATAGCGCATCGTTATTCCCCGCATGTGACTCGCGAGGTTTGAACTGGGGCAGCTCCTCGACCATGGCATTCACACTCGGACCCATGGGCTCGAATACCAGACACTTGTGGATGCCATTAGGGCCGCGCTGTTCGAAGTCGCCCAGCAGCTGTGTGATGTGCTTGGCCCCCTCTGCTCGTGCGACTTGGGCGATATGGCGTAAGATTCGCAGCTTTGTCGATCCCGATATTTCCGAGACCAGATTCTTAAGGGCGACATATCTACTGTTCCTTGAGAGAGATGAGCAACCATAATCTACAGCATCGCGGCAGACGATGCGAAAGATTGACTTACCTCAGGTCACGGGCCAGCCAGACCGTTGAGTAGGAGCCCTCGCCAAGCTTCCGGATGACCTTATACTGGCCATTGATATTGAAGACGTCGCCCAGATGGACGGGATGGTAACCACCTGGGCGGTAAATTTTCACCCATTTAACCCATTTACAGGGCGAGGTAATGGTTTTGAATCTCCACTCGTCATAGATTGGGACCCTTGATGGCGGGGCGGGAGGAGGGGAGGTGCCTTATGGATGGGATGGAGATACGTTGTCCAAGAGTTGCCGAATGGAATGTTTTGAAAGAGATGCAGGATTGTGATTGGAGAGTCCAAAACCTCGGGAGAGACTGGATTAGTGATCTCAAGAGCGTGAGGCAGGCGTGCATTTATGGCCTCGCGACAAGGATGAGACTTGGGACTTGCATTAAGTTATGTGGGGAAGTTGTGCTCCGTTGGAACCACAGCCGCCACTAACGGCCCCATGCGCCCGGCAGCCCCCGCCGCGCTTATGGCGCGGCGCAGCCACGCCTGCGGCGTGGCATCTCAACCCGATAAAAGTCTGAAATGTTCCACGTTCAATGTTACGTTAGGAAAGTCATGCAAACCCTGGCGGTTATTGCAAGCCCCACCGTTTACATTTCTCTTTTTAAAGAACTCTTTCTTCAGTGTGCGAAAAGGTAATATTGCGAATAAGAGTATTTACGAGAACTACTACGAAAATGATACGCAATCATAGGTAAGGTGCTTCGTAGCCCAATGCTTGTACAAGGACATTTCATTACATTGAACATATTATGAAAATAAGTAGTATACTGCGCTCTATACAAGGGATAGACTTTGTGGGCCGGTTTTGGGGTTTTGTCGTTTCGACCGCTCTGGTCTCCAGTAGTTTCCCACCCTTTACACGCCCACACACACATAGTAGCCAAGCCACAGGTTGTCACAGTTGGCATCCACATAGCTATTCCAGGCTAGGAACTCAGCTAATGTGACATTATTGGCCTGCTCGATGGAGTAGCAGCTATCGCCAGATTCAACTTGGTAGTACTTATCGCAGGTGCTTGTGATACTAGGCATCTGAGGCGAGGGCCCTGTCGGCGTGGCTGTGGTGGTGGTCGTAGGCTTGGTGGTGGTCGTACCAGACACACCCACACAGACATAGTAGCCGAGCCACAGGTTGTCGCAGTTGGCGTCCACATAGCTGTTCCAGGCTAGGAACTCAGCTAATGTGATATCCTTGGCCTGCTCGATGGAGGAGCAGCTATCGCCAGATTCAACTTGGTAGTACTTGTCGCAGTTACTCACGATGCTGGGCATCTGGGGTGACGGGCCGCTGGACGTGGGGGTCGTGGTGGTTGCAGGGGCAGTGGTGGTCGCCGTAAAGCCCGTCACTCCCACACAGACGTAGTAACCCAGCCACAGGTTGTCGCAGGCTGCGAAGGTTAGTACGCAAGAACGGTAGGCATTCCTCTTCACGGGCGGTGGGGCTTACCCGAGTCAATGGAGGGGTTCCACGATGAAAATTCAGCGGCGGTAATGCCATACTGCGACTCAATGGCGGAGCAGCTGTCGCCTGACGCCACCAGGTGGAAGTTGTTACAGTTGGCGGCCAGGCCCGACTGAGTCGGCTCGGGCGACGACGAAGACGTCGTGGTGGCGGGCTTGGTCGTGGTACTGGTAGTGGTGGCGGGCTTGGTCGTGGTACTGCTGGTGGTGGTGGTGGTGGTGGTGGAGGAGGAGGAGGATGAGGGGGAGGAGGGGGAGGGGGAGGGGGAGGGGGAGGAGGAGGAGGAGGAGGAGGAGGAGGAGGAGGAGGAGGAGGAGGAGGAGGAGGAGGAGGAGGAGGAGGAGGAGGAGGAGGAGGAGGAGGAGGTAGTCGTGGCTGCCGTCACGGTGCCCATGGCGCAGTAGTTCTGTCCGGCGACCAGATTCGGGCACGAGACCCCCGGATTGATTGCCTCAAAGGCGGCCACTGTCAGACCCCACTCGGAGGCAAAGGACGAACAGGTGTCGCCGCTGTTGGCAGCCGTACTGAAGTCGCAGGTGACGCTCTGGCGAGCCTTAAGGGCGAGTGCCGCGATCAGCTGTGGCGCGAGGCCCAGCACGAGGAGAGAAGCGAGGCCCATGGTTGTGGCTGTGCATGCAAAAGATTAAAGAGCAGGTGCGGACAAGGAGGAAAAGCTACAAGAGCAGCTGGGAGAGCAGGGACAGGGCGGGCATGAAGTGTAAAGATCGACTGGTGACGGGCGGGCCGCGGGCATGAAGAGTAAAGATCGACTGGTGACGGGCGGGCATGAAGAGTAAAGATCGACTGGTGAGGGGCTGGCCTCGCGGCTCGGCCATTTATACTGCCTGGCTCCATGGCTGCTTGGGCGACGGCGACGGCGACGGCGACGGCGACGAGCCCACGACGCAAGATCGGAAATTGGCATCAAAGTCTGCGTCCGGTAGGATTGGGATTGGGAATGAATGTGGTATTGCCGGTTTGCATCGTTTGCTAATTGCTATTATGACCCGCCTCCGCGGCGCAGCTTGCTATGCGAGAGCAATAGTGTCGATATGTTGCCGAGTAAGGCCGAAAACGCCAACCGACTAGAGTGGGTATGTGACGATGTAAAAATGTATCGAGGCCGTCCACGTTCGAAAGTCCTACATCGTGATTCGTCGTGCCGTTAAGGCGCGGCCTAAGTAGGATTCAATCCTGCACGCTAAGCGCGCCTCGGAGTGGACCGCGCTTGGCTCGATTAGCACTTTCGGGCCGGCCTTTTTCCCAGGACCCTGGACCTTGGCCCGGGGCCCCTCATTCGGCGGTGCAGAAGATGTGTTTATTGGATTCATTCATTTTCTTGCGTGCCGCTTGCTTGCTGGCACTAGTGGTGTTCTTTTCCCATTGCTACCATATCCGCCTTCCTTCTCACTTGTTCCAGAACATGAACTCACGACCGACCATGGTATCCTTCTCGCTCCTCGCCCTGCTGCCAGTCGCCCTGCTGTGGGCGGTGGTGGTGCAGGCGGGCGCCACCACATTCCCGGCGACGGTGGAGGTGGACTTGATCTTCCCGCGCAACGACACGTACGCGCCATCAGCGCTCTTCCCCATCGTGTTCGCCTTCCAGAACGCAGCGCTGGCCCCATCGCTCGACCCGGGCTTTGACCTGACGCTCTGGGCTGTTAGCGGCCTCAACACCACTGGCTACAGCCCGGCGCTGGACCTGGCGGCGACCAACTTCTCCGGCAGCGACCCGACGTATGTGTACACATACGTGACGCACCTCAACGCCGCGGACGACGGCACGGCGGCGTCGTACCGCCTGGCCTGGGATTTCAGCGCCGGCAACTGCTCGGACCAGGGCGGAGGCGCTTTGAAGTTTGGCGGTGGCTTCCGGAACAACAGCATCGAGTTTACGATTCAGAGCGGCGCCCAGGCGCCAGACCTCGTGGCAGCCACGGCAAGCGCCGCCGCCTCGTGCTCCAACATAAGCCACTTCGCCTTCAACCTCACCGACACGTTGAACGTGGCGCTACCAGCGCAGTACGACAGCCGCAATACCTGCGCCGTCTTCTCGGACGTGCAGCCGCTGGTGGCGGGCAACCCGTGTGCGGTCCAGGTCGGCACCGCCACGGCGAGCAGCATCTCGGCCGCCCTTACCGCCACGGCCTGCGCGGCCGTAAGCCCCGTGGTGAGCTGTCCGTCGACTAACGCGGCTCCGGGGGGGCAGGACACGGGGTACACGGTTGTGTTGGGCGGGATTGTGGCGGCTTTCGTAGCTATGCACCATTTGTAGAGTATATGTAGGCAGATAGATAGTGGCCCAAAGAGAGAGGCGCAGGACAAAGCACACACCTTTTTTTGACTTTGCTTGTTTTTCTTTCTTAAATAAATTTTACGCATATAACACCCCAGACACCGTGTAAACTAAGGAAGCCAGCATAACCTGCGAGCACCGTATGCACCGTGCCCTGTTCTCGTTTGCGGCGGGAAGCGGAAGCGTCTCTGACCCTGAAAATTAGGCAGTCAGCCTGCTCCGGAGAGGAGCCCTGCTCGAGGCGTCTTTTTCACAATCATAGCTGCCATGTTCGTCCACCGAGTAGTAAAAATAACTAGCCCGACTTTTCGGCGTGATCGTCACCGAACAAAGCTCCAGCAGGTGGACCATGGCCCCAGGGCTAAATCCTTTGATGGCACGCTAATACCCTGGTCAACTGTGATCTCAATTAATAATTATACCTAATTCATGGGCAGGCCTGCCACATGCGGCGGAGGATGGATTGCTTTGGTCAAGATCCTAGAACAGGAGCCTCATGAGGAGTCGAGGTCCCTGGCGAGACACTTGTGTCTTTCGAGCGAATTGGAGCGTCGACGCCTTTAGGCAGCCGCCTGCCGCCATATATAAGCCACTCGTCCGCCTCTTCGAGCCTCAGACGAAAAGCGCAAGGAGCGCAAGGCAGCTAGGCACACAGCAGTCCCGGCGCAACAGCTACAGAGCCTCCAGTGCCCGCGTTGCCTATCCTGTTCCATCCCTTGGGCACTTCTTCCTTTGTTTGCTTGCACCGGCACTTCCTTAGCGGCGTGATGCCCCTCTCTTTGCGGCTGGCAACGGCCCTGGGCGCGGCGGGCCTTTTCCTGTCCTTTGGGGCGGTGGAGGGTGCGTCGGGCCTGCAGGCGCACATCCGGCAGCCGGCTAGCGTGTCCTACCGGGGCCGGAACAACTGCCCGGCACTCTGCAGCTTGTCGGGGCCGACCCCGGCCAACTGGACGGCGTACCACAACCTGGACCACGTGGCGCAGTGTCAGCAGACGGTCTTCTACCACTTTTCGATCCACGACGCCGTGGACGACAGCAGCACGCCGCACCGCATCTACGCCTGCACGTCTTACGGCGCGCCGCAGAAGCCGGGTGTGGTGGTGACGGCGGACCAGCCGGCGGTGCAGACGCTGAACAATGCCTCGTTCACTTTGGGCCGCTGGAACGAGCATGCACCCCAGGGTGTCGACCTGAGCGCGCTGTCGAAGCAGATGCGGCTCATGCTGGGTGCCGGCTACGCGGCGGGCGACGACACGTCACTCGTCTTATTTGCACAGACAGTTAGCGGCACGGCCGGCCTCTACCTGGGCAAGAGCGTGCGAGTCCAGTCGACGGCGAGCGAAGCACTCTTGGCAATGGAGAACGCGCTGCACGTGTCTAACAACACGGGCGGCAGCGCGGCCATGCAGCTGTGCGGGGCCGGCTACGATGCCGACCACGTCTTCGGCTTCATCGCCACGAGCAACACGTCCTTCACACCAGTGCAGAAGGCGCTGCAGTCGTGGGCCAACGCGACGTGTCTAACGTTCGACACGACCCAGGATGTCACCAGCACGGCCAGCTTCACGACGCCGTTGGTTCTGGCGTCAAACGCGACTAGCAACGGGGCCAATGCGACCAACACGGCCTACTCGGCCAGCAGGGCCGGGCGGGCCATCCGCGGCAGCAGCCTAGAGCGTCGCGGCCACTGCACCACTGTTCACGTGGCCTCGGGCGACAGCTGCGGGTCGTTGGCGACCAAGTGTGGCATCTCGCCCGCCGACTTTACGAAGTACAATCCCAGCTCAACCCTGTGCTCGTCGCTGGCGCCAGGGCAGCACGTGTGTTGCTCGGCTGGCACGCTGCCCGACTTCAAGCCGAAACCCAAAGCCGACGGGTCGTGCTCGACATACAAGATCGCAGCCGACGACACATGCTCGGGCCTTGCGGCCGCAAATGGCCTGACTACCAACGACATCGAGAAGTTCAACAAGAACACGTGGGCTTGGAACGGCTGTAAACTCCTTTACGTCGGCAACATCATCTGCCTTAGCAGCGGGACGCCGCCCATGCCAGCGCCGCTGGCCAACGCCGTATGCGGTCCGCAGAAGCCCGGCACCAAAGCGCCGGCCAGCGGTACGGCCAACATTTCGGACCTCAACCCGTGCCCGCTCAACGCCTGCTGCGACGCCTGGGGTCAGTGTGGCATAACAGCCGACTTCTGTACCGATACCAATACAGGCGCGCCCGGCACGGCCAAGCCCGGTACCAACGGCTGCATCTCTAACTGCGGTACCCAGGTCGTGAAGAGTGGCGCGCCGGCCGAGGTCATCAGCCTGGCCTATTACGAGGGGTTTGGCCTGGACCGCCCTTGCCTGTACCAGGACGTGCGGCAGATCGATTCGACCAAGTTCTCGCATGTGCACTTTGCCTTTGGTGTGCTGAACGCTGACTACTCAGTGTCGACGGGTGATGCCCTTAGCACGTACGAATTTAATGCCTTCCTGCGCCTGACTAAAGTCAAGCGCGTGCTCTCCTTTGGAGGCTGGGCATTCTCGACCGACCCCAGCACTTACAGCATCTTCCGTAACGGCGTCACCGCCGCTAACCGCGTGAAGATGGCTACTAACATTGCTAACTTTATCAAGGAAAAGAACCTGGACGGCGTCGACATTGACTGGGAATACCCAGGGGTAGGTGCAGCCCTAAAGACAAGCAAAGTGCCAAAGACGCGCCTGGCGGACCGTTGCTAACTGCTGCTGCTCTTAGGAACCCGACATCCCCGGCATCCCTGCTGGAAGCAAGGATGACGGCACCAACTATCTCGCGTTCTTAGCCGTGCTTAAGAACCTGCTGCCCGGCAAGACCGTGTCCATTGCCGCCCCGGCGTCCTACTGGTACCTCAAGGCCTTCCCCATTGCCGAGATCTCCAAAGTGGTCGACTACATTGTGTTCATGACATATGACCTGCACGGCCAGTGGGACGCCGGCAGTCAGTTCGCGCAGGAGGGCTGTAGCACCGGCATGTGCCTACGCAGCCACGTCAACCTGACCGAGACTATGACGGCGCTAGCGATGGTGAGCGCCCGGCCCTCGGTCCCCTTTGCCGTTTCCGGGTCCCCCCTAGCGGTATTCCGGTTTCCTCCGGACCCTTGCTGACTCATGATGCTCTAGATCACCAAGGCTGGCGCGGCCTCGAACAAGGTCGTCGTTGGCGTCAGCAGCTACGGCCGCTCGTTTGCCATGGCCAAAGCCGGCTGCTACGGCCCCAACTGCCTCTTCACCGGCACGGCCGCGCAGTCCAACGCCGCGGAAGGTCCCTGCACCCAAACGGCCGGCTACATCTCGGACGCCGAGATCAACGACATCATTAGAGGTGTCCCGTCAGTTACAGCGACAAAGCGCACAAGCCGCATCAATCAGAACTTCATCGACCCCACTAGCCACAGCCGCATTATCGTCTACGACAACACCCAGTGGGTCGCCTTTATGGACGACTCCATACGCTCCGAACGCCAGGCGCTCTTCACGGGGCTCCACATGGGCGGCACCACCAACTGGGCCAGCGACCTGGAGAAGTACAACAAGGCGCCCGACACCGGCGGCTCGTGGGACGCGTTCCGTCTCAGCGTCAAGGCTGGCGTCGACCCGTATGCCGAGGGTACCCGCAGCGGCAACTGGACCAGTATCGGCTGCGACGACCCGTCGGTGCAGGACATCAAGGACCTGGCGCCAGATCAGCGCTGGAAAGAGATGGACGCGCCCGACGCCTGGTCCAACGTCATCAGCGTGTGGAAGCAGTACGACAGTCAAACAACCTCCTTTACCATGTCCGTCTCCAACACCGTCCACGGGCCCGAGGAGGCCGACTGCGGCTCGCTCCTCTCAACCAACAACTGCCAACAGACTCTGCAGTGTATCGGCTTCCAAGGCGGCGGCTCGGGCGCCGCTGGCTATGAGATCTGGAACTCCATGGTCATGATCCACGAGGTACGTGAGGGGTAGATGAATAGGAGAAAAGCTTGGCTGTCGAGAGCCGGCTGCAAATGGAACTCCGCTCACCATAAGCCCCATGCAGATGTACGCCAGCTACCAAGCCGCCCTGACCCAGGCCGCCGCGACGTCTCTGGACCCGGCGCTCGCTGACTTTGAGAACAACTTTGCACCCGTTCCGCCCCCTCCCGACCACATGTGGCTTGATATACTCCTGTCCGTCGTGAACCTGGTAGGCACCGTGGCCGTGTCAAGCTTCTTTAACAGCAGTACGTTTTTGTTCTCCCTTGGCTGTCTTTGCCTGTGCCCTGCCTGTGCTCCTCCCTAAAGGCTAACGTAAAACTAGTCCTAAAGAATCTGCCATACTTTGCAATCAACAAGGCCTCATACGACAACTCGAAGGATACCGCCAAGGCGCTGGTTAGCTTCGGTGTGTCTATCGCCGGAGACCTCAAAGGCACCGGCAGCGACGGGTAAGAAACCGCCCCCTCCCCCTGCTTTGGTTATCCTCCTGACCCCCCTTTCCTCTCCCCGCGTACTAACATCACACGCGCACAGCTCGGGCTGGACCGCTGGGAAGCAAGCCGTCTTCTCCGACTACATGGGTCAGGCCGTCAGTGCCTGGGGCAATGTCACCGAGATGTCGCTTAGGTACCTCTTCAACGGCTCGGACTCGAGCGTCAGCCTTCTAACATCCATGATCTCTAACGGCCACATGATTGAGGGCTCCGTCAACGGCCACGCCGCGTCAGCTAGCATTAGCGTGAGCGAAGGCACGCTCTCGGCCCTGACGAACGTCGTTGCCAAGGGCTTTTTTGCGTATGCCATTGCGACTGTCTGGCCCCTCGCGGGTACGTACGCCTTTATCCTCGACTCGGGCTACGACTGCGGCACTGTGGACCCGGAGGGCGGGATCTTAACCACCGACGTCATGCATAAGACGGCGGGCTGCTACAACGGAAAGCTGTACTACCTCGTCTACCCCTCCGGCGACGCCACGGTCTGCAGTGAGTTCTGCGACCCCCACTGCTCGAAACTGTGTAAGAACAACACCTTCTCGGCGCCGCCGGGCATCGAC
Source organism: Diplogelasinospora grovesii (assembly GCA_033297225.1). Taxonomy (NCBI): domain Eukaryota; kingdom Fungi; phylum Ascomycota; class Sordariomycetes; order Sordariales; family Diplogelasinosporaceae; genus Diplogelasinospora; species Diplogelasinospora grovesii. The sequence goes on along the minus strand of MU853891.1, from coordinate 4,620 downwards.
ACTCTTGACGGCACGCGCTTTGGCGGCGTCACCGTGACCGACCTCATCACCGGCTCCCTGCGCACCTACAACCAAAACGGCAACGTTAACGGCGGCCCCCAGACGGACCCCGCCAACGGCGGCTCCCTCAACGACCTTATGGACGCGGATATCACCACGCCCGGCTTCATCCGCCTGCCCGTGTGCAGCGCCGATGAGGCCTGGACCGCTTGGTCCATCGTGAAGGACAAAACGTCGCCCAACTGGCCCTGCTTCGTCAAGCCGTCCATTAGCGACTGCGGCGCATCCTCATTTACCGACCAGACCAGCGGTGCCTCGCCGTCCGTCGACGACTGCATGGGCATCGTCAAGAACATCCAGAACACCCAGGGCGAGTGGGAGGTGGAAAACGCCGTCGAGAAACAGCACCAGATCGTCCAGTACGGCAGCTGTAAGTTCGGCGTCCAAGGCAAAAAGATCAATGGCAACATCGACTTCCACGTTGGTGCCCAGGATATTGTCGACATCATCACCAACGCCATTAAGCAGTTTGGTGGCGGCGGTAAGGTTGGCGCTAAAGGCGACATGAGCTGTAGGGGCGACGTTAGTAAGGTGCCTGTTGAATGGGGCCTTTACTAAGTGGAAGCACCTGTCTTAAGACTGATTTGGTTTTCTTTGTTATTTAAATTCACTATATGTATTCTATACTCTCTCTCTACTACGCACATGGTTTAGTTTAAGCTCAGCCTTTTTATACTCTAGAAAAACTTATAGCATACATAAGGCTCATACATATCCCTAACCCTTAAAAATTTCTCCTCACCGCTTAATGCATAAATTCATTTAAAAAGTGATTTTTATAGCAACTTAAACAGTTATCACATGTTAATAGCCGTGACTCATTCTTTTCATGATTTTTAATAATATTTAAAAAGGAGCATGGACTAAATAAATCATGTTATTAAAAAGTACGGGGCAAGTATGGAGTTTTTAAGTGTGTAGGATTTACTACGGGATCCACTGTGTAGTCTCAGGTTCTCAGACCACATGTGGCGTGGGAATTCAGAATGTACCCTTTAAGCTCCACCCTTTCCGCACCCTAACTAACCAATTAAAGGCTAATCTAAATTCCCGCGACATGAGGTTTAAGGCACTTTAAGCGTTTTTAGCCTTTAGCCTTACATACTATTTACTTTTTTACCTTAATATTACACTAATTAGTATAATACAGTATATATATAGTAATATAGTTAAAATGGCCTTTTTCTAATGATTCCAGCCATATAATCCATATATTGGTGGCTAGTAAGATAGCTAAGAAAAAGGTGTTAGAAGAAGTTACCTTACTTATTATACCCACTTACTTTTACGTGCATTATTATAACCACTACCTAAGCTTAATATATATAAGTATGGTTAAAATAGCCTTTTTCTAATGATTTCAGCTATATAATCCACATATTAATAGCTTATAAGATAGCTAAGAAAAAGCAGTATAAAGAAGTTACCTTACCCACTACACTTATATACTTACACATATACCACTATAACTACTACTTAAGCTTAAGATGTACTTATATAGCTGGAAAGCCTTAATTATAGGCTCTTTACTGTAGTAATTATATATTGGTAGCTTATAAGATAGTTAAGAAAAAGCGGTATAAAGAAGTATCCTTACCCATTACACTTACATGCTTATACGTATACCACCGCAACTACTGCTTAAGCCCGGGATATACTTATACAGCTGGAAAGCCTTGCTTTAAGGCTTTATATTATATATATATTTTACTAGTAACTTTTAAGATAGCTAAGAAATAATGGTAAAAAAGGGTAGTAAAATATAACTATTCACCCCCTCTTATTCATAACTTATTAACCATACACCTTATTCACTAGCTGATAATTATTTAAAAAAGCCCTCTTTAAGGCTATACTCCTTATAAAATTTAATCTTATTATAAGTATTAATTATAAAATAGCTATAAGTAATTCTTTAAAATAGGTAGTTAATGTAGATTAAAAATGGCTCTTATAAGTTTAAAACTTAATGAAAAAGACTAATATTTTAATTCTGAAAAAAATTAATAAAGCTAAATTATTTTTAAAACTTAAATAAATATTAAAAAGCTATAATAATGCTAATTAATGTAAATATTATAAAGTGTTTAAGGCTAATATAGTGATTTTAATGGTGCTAATAGTTAAAAATAATTAACTTATTATAAACTAAATTTTAAAGGAAATCTTTAAGGACTTATAAATATATAAGCATTAACTAAGTTACAGGCACTGCGTTATAAGAGGCGGTGCGCTAACGTAACACACATATATATGCACTACGTATAATAATATAAACACACCTTTAAAATCTATTAAAAGTCACGGCTTACTTACATACGTTTAATTAAGGCTTAAAGTAGTATTTTACTTATATTCTCTCTTTTAATAAGCTAATTACTAGCTTACGTAGTTTATATAAAAGGAAGCTTTAAAATTACTATTTTATTAATAGATTATTATTTATCCACATTTATATACCTTTAAGCTAATCAGCTAATTAAACTTCTTTAACTCTTAAGCACTCCTTATCTCTTACGTTAAATGCTTATTTTATAACTTTAATAGCTTTTATAGCTTTTATAACTTCTTATTAATTAAATTTACTGCTTCCACGTAGTTAATAAGTTTTCTTTTCTTAAGCGCTTTATTATTTACTTCGGTTAATTTAATATACTGCTTTAAATAAGCTTATAAGGTGCGCTTAAACTAAATATATAAGGCTATTTTTAATCTTTATAATCTTTATTAATTATAATTTCTTTTTTATTAAAGACTTCTTTTCATCACTTAATAATCCTTTCTTTAATATCCTTTAAGTTTATTTACTTTAAGAAGCTTTCTTATACTTTATTTAATAATGCTTTAATTATTTTATCTGTTATTATTTCGGCGCTTTTAATATAATAAACTATAATATTTCCTTTTTAAACTTTTTAATGTAATTAATAATTATAAATATTTATATATTATAAGTTAATCTTAAAAGTAATAATCTTTACGTGCATTAACTTAATAGTTTATACGTTATTACACTTTATTTAAATATATACGTTAATTTTAACTTTTAATTCTTTAAGCAATTTACTTATAAAGAAAGCTTTCTTTACAGCTTATAATAAAGCTAATAGTTTAGCTTTTATTATTAACGTTATAATTATATCTTACTTATTACCTTTTTATTTAATTATCCTTTTAAATAGCTTTATTATATAAGCTTAAAAGCTTTTTTAATTAACTATATTATCGGTAAATAAAGCGTTATTAGTAACTTAAAAATTATTTTCTTTACCGTATTAAAGGATTAAATCCTACGTTTCTTATAAGTATAAAAGCACTTTATTTATAACAGCTTAATATTTAAGTTTAAGATTAATTACATAATAAGCTAACCTTAAAACAGCGAAGGTAATATTAAGCTATATAATTATTATTATATATAATAAGGAACTTACTTTTTATAAGTATATAATAATATTAATCTTATTAATTAAGCCTTTAAAATAAAAGAGCTTTTTTTTAATTATTAAGGTGCTTATTACTTACTTTATTTACGTTAAATTAATAATCTTTTTAATATAAGATAATTAAAATAGTTAAATAAGCTTCTTTTTTCTATCTTTAAGCACATTAATACTTAAAAACTATTATAGTTCTTTTACTTTAATAAGTTTATAACTTTACTTTAATTATTTAATTAAAGAGAGAGCTTTAACTTAATCTTTCTTATAAAACGTTAAGGTTATATTATTAACGTAAAAGAAAAGGAGCATTTTATCCTTAATAAAGTAATAAGGTTTATATAATATTAATTAAAAGCTAAGTTTACGTAAGGTTTAAGTAAGTGATTATTATTAAAGTAATAATAAGCATTATAAACTATATAATGCTTTTTTAAGTTTAAGTATTATTTTAACTTTTTAATAATTAAAAGGTATATCTTTATAAATACCTTTTTATTAAGTTTTACATTTATAAACACGTTAATTACGTTATATTATAATAGCTTAAAATTATACCGAGCTATAATAATAATTAACATTTAAAAGAATCTTTTTATTAAGGTTATTACGTAACTACTTACGTAATGTTACGAATTTAAGAAGGATAGTAACTAATAAGCAGTTAACGTTAAAACGGTAAAATTAAGTGGGACTAACGGTCGGAGGGGAGCTAGTAAAGCGGTGCGGAACGTAAGAGATAAGTAGGGCTTAACCTCGTAAGGACAGGCTAGTAGTAAGAGGATCATTAGGATCACGGTGATTTAAGTGATCCGGCCCGTAATGGATCACGGCTAGTTAAGTAATCCCGCCCGTAAAGGCTCACGGGGATCACGGTGAGTTAAGTGATCTAATATGCTTAAGATCATTACGAGGGAAGTGATTTAAGAAGTATATATACGATGGTCGTGACTGCGACTTAAATAGTTCCCTTTATTACGACTTAGGGTTAGGGTTAGGTTAGGGTTAGGGTTAGGGTTAGGGTTAGGGTTAGGTTAGGTTAGGGTTAGGGTTAGGTTAGGGTTAGGGTTAGGTTAGGGTTAGGGTTAGGTTAGGTTAGGGTTAGGGTTAGGTTAGGGTT